>APFE031067584.1:26278-71880 GCA_000404065.3 Pinus taeda | reverse complement strand
CTCACAAGCTCAAAAAGGAAGTCTAATTTCCAGCAGCATTTACCCTCAAGAATCTTCATCTTTCAACCTCCCCTACAACTAGCCCAATGCCTGAATTTATAGTGAAAATGGAGGAAGTTGTAGTTCCACCATTGAAGGGATATGTTTCTCCTTCAATGGGTTAAGCACCTCATATCATGGAGTTAGCTCCCTTAGTTATGGAATGGATGAACCGAGGTGGAGCAGACTTGCCAACGTAATATTCCTTCTAGAAGCGTCCAGAAGTGACCCAAGGTGATTTTTTAAGAATGAACTCACGCTTTTTTAACTTTGACAGGGGTTCGCACCGATTACTTAACAGACAGAGCAGTCAGGTTCGCAGGGGACATGACTGTTGGGTGCGGCACTGCAGGCAATGCTAGTGTGAAACTAGGATTTAAGATATTTTTAAGGTCTTTCTCCTATTTTCAAGGCTTGACATGAAGAGCTGAGGCTTAAGACTTGCAAAGGAGGTATGTTGAGTGGTGATGGACTCACACAAACTATAGAAAGTCATGGTGACAATTTTTTGTGTAACAGATCCCAGTCATACTTCTTTGTTTTTGAGCTTCTCTAGTCATGATGGTCTTGTAGGAAACACATTGAGCAGCTTTGTGTCCAAGTTATGACAAGAGAAACATTGGCCATTGAAGAAACTCTTGTGATTTTCAAACGTAACGACCAAATGATTGTAGTTTCTATTGACATCCATTCTTCAGGCAATTTGAAAACGATTTACCTACGGTTGGTTGTAGCTTCTTTTCATTCTTGATGTAAATTGATCTTGATTCACTTGGTGCTCTCTGTTCATCCTTGAAGTAAACTGTTTTACCTGGTGATCTACATTATGCCTTTGCTTTCGATTGTCAACCTGTTCGCTTTTCCTTGCTGCATCAAGATAACTCTCGGAGGTGGATGGCTTCTATGCTTGAGATGCTTCTCCAGAATATCTGAGACCTATCTTGATTATAGGAGACCGCTGCACTTTGACAATCTCATCTAAAGTTTTAGATCCTTTAGAAAATCTAAGATTAAGGGATTTTGTTTTCTCAATTTCTTTTCTAATTCCCACAATTTCACATTCTAACTTTTCATTGTGTTTATCGTTTCCAACAAGTTGGAATGTCAGAGTATCTATAATCATATTCTTTTCCTCTAAACAAATTTTAAGTTTAGAAATTTCTTCATAAAGACCTTCTTCATCTATAACATCCAAGAAATCATCATATTCAAAGGCCATCAAAATTCTATCATCATTACATTGTTCATCTACATCACTATTTGAATGTCCATCACTACCTTCATGTGTATAATAGCTCTTCTTACTTACATTCTATTTTATGTTCCATCTAACTGGTCCTTACCTTTATCTTTATGAGGACACTTGGCAGCATAGTGACTGACTCTTCCACAAGCAAAGCATTTGAAAGGTAGCTTACCTCTGAATCTTCCAGTCCCCCATTGAAGGTTCTTGAAAAAGTTTGATTCTTCCTCTTCTTCGGGCATATGTCCTGACTCATTGTAATCTCCTTTTCCTGAGGCTTTGAATGTAGCTTCTCTCTTGTCTAATGGTCCTCCTTTCCTCATTTCGTAAGCAGTCAGGATTTCGTGCAGCTGTGACATGGTAATGCTCCGTAGGTCCTGCTTTTCTTCTATCGCAGAAACTTTTGAATCAAACTTAGAAGACAAGGATCTTAGAACCTTTTCAACCAGAACAACTTATTTTATTTCTTCACCCAAGTTTTTCATATAGTTAACAATCTGATCAATGTGTAATAAATAGTTAGCCACACTTTCATCATTATGCATTCTGATATTTTCATATTGAATTCTGAGACTTTGTAGTTTTTCTCCTTTTACCTAATCATCTCCTTCATAGCTTAGAACGATCTTGTCCCATATTTCTTTTGCGGTTTTGAGTTGCATAACCTTGACAAATTCTGATTGAGATAGACTCCCTAATAGAGTATTGAAAGCCTTAGCATTTGTTTCATACTGCTTTTTACCAGCTATATCTGTAGGAGTTGCTGATGGAAACATGTATCCTATTTCTGTGATATCCCAGACTTTTGTACCAAGAGATTGAAGATAGGCTATGATTCTTACCTTCCAATAGATGAAGTTGCTCCCATCAAAAATTGGTGGCCTAATCGATGCCTCGTTTTCGTAGTTGCTCATGATGATAGATCTTCCTTCAAATGATCAAGCTTCTTCTGAAGGACCTGATCTGATACCAATTGTTGGAAATAATACTGAGACGGGAGGTGAATCAGTATGATGAATTCAATTATTTTTCATTTCATACATAGATTTTTATACGCTACTTGAGTTAGTGAAAACAACGTATATACGCAACTTCAGTTAATGAAACTAGCGTATAAGTTTCAGACTTATAATTTAATTTATTCTTCAGATGTTGTTCATAAATCTGTGTGTCAAAACCATATAAAAAATAACCAGAAACAGAAAATAGAGCAGATAGTCACACACAATAACACAAGATATAAGGTGGAAGCCCAATGTGGGTGAAAACCACCTGCTGCAATTTGTCTCTATCTTATTTCAATTTAGAAACTTTTTTTTACAATGTTTTTGTACTAGTGCAGTCTTATACTAGTACGTAGGATGCAACCTGCAGAAGGCTACAACCTTCTCTTTTCTTCCAGGGACCACGTTTCATAAATTTTCAGACTAGATCCATGAATAACATCAATCAAACTTCAAGTATATCTACATCAACCAATCTTCTTTTTACAACCCAATACTGAATCAAACAATCACTTCTCTGAATGTTGTAACCAGAATAATAATAGTAACTAGACACCAATCCTGAAACCAGAATACTGCAGCAATTAACCAAAGTAGCTAAAACATATTTTATGAGATGTATGCTACTTCAAGATGAGGAACCTGTGTGCATACGCTTCTGTTTAAAGGAAAACATGCATATACTCTTCTTTGAATTACTGAACTGGCATGTATACATGTCTTCGCTACTCCAAACCTGCGTACAGATCTATGAAAGATAGTTTTCCCTTTTCAAGAATTCAAGCATTAATTATACCCACATTATTAGATTCATAGATCAATTCATGTGTCAAATATAATAGATCACAATCACACAAAGATACTACTATTCAAATCTTGATATTTTACCCTTCAGTAAAACTTATCCATCTTGTAACGCTCAGGTTCCTCCTTGATTCAGATCCATCTATGCACCATAAACCAATCACCAGTATTCCAGATCTTGCTCCTCATAAGATATTCAACACTTGAGTCAATTTCACTTTCCAAATGATCTTTTCCTTTTTATAGTCTTGGCCTTACTCAAACCATGGCCCAAAACAATAGATAACCAATACTAGGGACCCAATACCTGGGTTCAATATTTCGGATGCAATAGCAAGGTCTAAAACCATAGGTCCAATTACCATGGACCCAAAAATAATCTTTCCCACATGTACACTCTTTTCCGTGCATGAAAGTCCGTGTATACGCATACGTGACTTTTTATCATCAATACCGCGTATATAAGTGACCTGGATAAAAGGAACCTGTGTATATGAAGTTTTGTTCCATTTTGAGAGCTTGAACTCTGATCTGCCACCTAAGTGCATTACCATCAAGGACACACCTATGCCATAGTGCCAAATTTGTGCCATAATTCCAACATATTTTTCTTTCCCTATGCTGCTAACTCCTTTTACCCACTGAGTCACATGATGTAAATGTTTTTGTTTTTACATATGGTATCATGATGCCACATGGAGTGAAACCCTAGACCATGACCTAAAATGAGGAATTTAACCATTTCATGACCCAAGACACTTAAATGAAGATATGATACCTCGAAGAAGATAATTACCATTATGAGTGATGAATACCATAAGTGAAGGGAGCAGTAGTGACCTACACACAACAACCAGTGACCAAATTTTTATTTGAAGATTCACTGAAATGACAAAAATTTGAGTTGACACCCTAACAACACATTGTAAGAGCATATTTGATCACTGGTGGCAGGCTGAACTGAATGACACTAACATTGGCTCCAACTGGGGATGGAAACTCCTTGGAGGTGTCAAGAACACCGTAGACCATGTAGCCTTATCCATTGCACAATGGAGTCAAATGCAAAGACTAAACTCAAACTGCAAACTGACTGACTAACTGACTAACTAACTGACTGACTTGACTCTAAAAAACATATTGAATGAACTTACTTATGATAGCAGACCATTGGGATCTTAGGGCCTTCATCTCGGGCTTAAAATCCTAATGATAACTGCCCAGCTACTGAAGATTTATATACAATTATGTGTAAAGATCCCTCCAGTGTAACCAATCTAGTAAATGGCTACTTATGTGAATTCTGCTCGCATTTTCCTTGAGAAGGAAGACAAAACAAAAGGTAGCAAACTCAAAATTCCAAATGGATTCAACACTTATATTGAAAAAATTAAAAAATTCTTCCTCTAATAATGAATGCAATAAACCCACCAGAAGATCATGGAAAGAATGCAACATATGCTTTTCTAGATGATTTAAAATAGGAAAACAAGCCTCATTCCAAATTGTTGATTTGTCTATGTGCTGGAACTAATCACCTTCATCAATGAATGTTGCATTGTTGACCTTCACTACTAGTTGTAACAAATTTTCCACAGCATCCTGAAAATCATTAAAAATTGGCTCTTGTTGATTTGGAGGAATCAGGAAACATCCTTCTATTGCAACTAGTCACTCTTCATGATGAATTTTAGGAAGAGTGTGCTCTTGGTCTTCGAAAAGCATTTCAACATATAGATGGAAAAGTTTCATCATGAAACATAAATTCAAGAAATGAAATATTTGAAGAGAAATCTAATCGAAACTCCTCATCAATGTCTTGATCTCCTGAACACTACTGAATACCTTCATATAATTCGAGCGAATGAATGTTACCTTCATCATTTAATTGCTAACCAATATTATCTTCAATCAAGGATCTGAATTGGATCCATGAAGAGTAATCAAAAGAACCATGGTTTGAATAGGTCGGGACGGACTTCAAAGGATTGAGAGCAATGATTAAAAAACACCTCTAAAACAGTGGCAGTTGGCAGCCAGTGTGGAACGATGAGGACCTCCGTCAAAGCGCACTGACCGAGGCCCATGGAGACTACGCATGAGGTGAAACTAGCCCCTGGGAAGCCCGGATTGGGAAATGGAGGTGGTTTTTGATGTGCGATTATCACTTAGCACTGATTGCGCATCGTTGGGCAAAACTCTCGAGAAGGAGAGGGCCCGAGTGCTCAGTCGTGTGGGAGCTAGGAAAACAATAGGGAAAAGGCTAAAGGCTAAGGCAGGACTTGCGCTCCAAAAATCAGCGGTATTTATCGGGGCCACCTTGGGTGGTAAGCAGATTTGGTGAAAATGGAGCGATTCCACTTAGCACCCGACACGTGGCAAGTGGAGGAGAGAGAAAATCGCCGCTCATCGCATGCTAACAGTTGAGAAATTCAACCACGCGAAATGAGCAGATGGCGTCGGATCTGGGGGAACCA
Organism: Pinus taeda; assembly: GCA_000404065.3. Classification (NCBI taxonomy): domain Eukaryota; kingdom Viridiplantae; phylum Streptophyta; class Pinopsida; order Pinales; family Pinaceae; genus Pinus; species Pinus taeda. The sequence goes on along the minus strand of APFE031067584.1, from coordinate 66,313 downwards.
GATCTGACGGTTGATATCGCGCCCAACAGGAAGACTGGCTTTAATGAGGGATTAAGCCGCGATATAAAATAATTTGAGGTCCGATTTGATTGCCAAGGTGGCAGATGACTCATCCGACAATGTAACTGAAAAACCAAACCGACGAACCAAGCTGGTGTAGTTCGCAGGAGGACAAGTGGCCACTCCCTGTGAGTCTGATGATGACATCGAGATAGGGAACTCCAAGCGAAGCTGTAGTAGGCGATCTGACAGAGTTGGAAGGGGAATCGAATAGCCATGAGATCGAGTGGCTTTAAAGTCATGCATGGACTAATAAGAAGACACACACGTAGAACGCGGAGAGAAAGGAAGAACGAAGAAGAGAAGACAGAGAGAGAAAAAAGAAGTAAGAAGACAGAGGGCCGAGCTGACCAAAGTTAGCATCGAGCACCAGATGGCTTGAGAGATTTGAGCCATCCCTGAAGGGGATATTTTAGGACCGAGCACCACATTGGGCTCCTTCCATTGTAGACCCGAGAGGTAGAAAAGCTGGTAAGGCCAAGAGTCTATGTACTCTAGTGGCTTAGGGAATCTGAGAACCACCTTGCCAAGATATCCTATGACAGTAGACTCATATTGAGCTCCTTCTTAGTAATTCTCTTCTTTAAGACACAATAAAGAAGGCCACCACTGAAAGTTGGACCAGAGATGTAGCCCTGGAGGACAGGGTGAACTCCTTATTAATTTCTTGTGTTCTTATATTTGCTTATTGTGTTTCCATGTTGTCTTCCATTTCAAGTGCCTATGTAATTGCAATCTGATCAATCCGTTGCTTAAATAACCTAGACACACACCAACACATGAGTTTGTAATACCTCCATTTAATAATTTTTAACTGAGATTAGTCATAGGGTGATTATTAGGTCAAGTGGTATCAGAGCTCTAGGCTGTAAGGTTAGACAAGCTTGTGTTGGTTTAGATATTGAATGATCACTAGATCAAAGCTCAAAATTAGGAGAAGGAGATTTGGTTGAAACTAATCCTAAAATTGGGAGAGTCTATCCTCGGAAGACAATGCTAGAGGAAGGTTCTATGGGCTAGACCCTCAATTCATAGAGAGTTTCCTAGCTATAAAGTTTATGGTAGAAGAAATGTATAGGGACTTTAGAAAGCATAAGGATGAAGATTCATCAGGTTCTAAACAATACAAAGAAAAAGATGAGTCTCATTTCCATGACCACTCAAAAGGAAAAGGGAAAGAGGAAAACTTTCTCACACCTCATAATAGCCCTGTGCATAATAAGAAAGCATCTTTGATCAAGCTAGATGTTAAATTTGACTTGCCTATATATGATGGAGAGCTAAATGCTGAAAAGTTGGACAATTGGATTAGACAAATTGATGTTTATTGCAGGGTACAAAACATCAACTCAGACAAGAGCAAAATTTAGATGGCAAGCCTACGCCTAGGAGGCACTGCCTTGGTTTGGTGGGAAGGAAGAACCCAAGATGACATGAAAAGACATGGTAAGACTGTCTCTATCTGGAGTGAATTTGTTTCTGCAATCAAGAAGCAATTCTATCCATTGGCCTACATGCAACAAGCCATGATGAGTTGGCAAACTCTTCGGCAGTTGAAAGGGAAAAGTGTGCAAGGGTACACTCAAGAATTTAGAAACGGAGCATTGATTCTAGGAATCTCATTAGACTCACCAGAGACTCTTTTGAAGTACATTGGTGGTCTACACAACTACATGAGGCATACCATCCTCATGTTTAATCCCACCAATATAGATGAGGTATCTCTACAAGCTACTCATCTAGAAGCTAGAGGGAAGAATGGAAATCCAGAAGTTGGGGGACCATCCCAACCCACTGCAAGCAAGAGCAAGAAGAAAAGAAAGTAGAAGTGGAAAGCAAGGAAGGCTAACATTGCACAGAAAAGCAAAGCTTCATGCACTCACTGTAAAAGGGATGGGCATGATGATGAGCATTGTTGGATTCTGCATCTAGAGCTGAGATCTAAGAAGTCCGAGGGCAAGAAGAAGAAGACTGCTATAGCTATCCAGAAAGATTTCGGGTCAGACTCAAGAGATGAAACAACCATTGCGGCCACAGGTATAAAAGTTAAGAATTCTGAAGCATCTACTAGTAATTTTTCTCAATCTATTATTGATAAAGAATGTGAGAGAAAAATACATGAGCTTTTCCATATTCGAGCTGTTTCCAAATATCAAAAGATTGATACTTTGTTTGATAGTGGCTCACAAGTAATTTGATTTCTGAAGTAATTTTAAAGAAATTGGAATTAGCAACTACACCTCACAAGAAACCATATCCATTAGGATGGTTGAATGATAAAGCACAACTACAAGTGACTAAACAATGCAAACTCAAGTTTTCTTTTGGGTCAGCATTTGTAGATGAGGTTGAGTTAGACATAATTCCTTTGGATATATGTGGAATTATTTTAGGGAGTCGTTACTTGTATGATAGAAAAGCTATTTTCTATAGAGCTGAGAACAAGTATCTACTTGTTAAATATGGAATCGAATACTTTTTAAGAGCTCATAAGCTCAAGAATAATTATACTCTCATAAACTCAAGGCAGATGAAAAGAATGATAAATTCATGCAAACAATTCTTGTTGATGGTTGTGAAGGAAAAGAAACATGATAAAACCAATGTATTTGAGGGTTGTAATGCTAAACAACAAGCTGATATAGAAGAGGTTGTTTCATAGTATGATGTCCCGTTTCAAGAACCTAAAGGTCTGCCACCCAAAAAGGAAATAGTACATGATATTATTTTGTAGCAAGATGTTCCATTGCCTAACATTGGAATGTACAAGTTGTCTACTTTAGAGAATGTTGAAATCAAAAAGCAGGTGTAAGAGTTGCTCGAGAAGGGGTTCATCAAGCCTAGAACATCACCATGTGGGTCACCAATCATTTTGGTAAGAAAGAAATATGGCTCGTGGAGAATGTGCATCGACTACCAAGCACTCAATAAGATAACAATAAAAAATCGCTATCCCCTTCCTCGCATAGATGATCTTTTGGATCAATTGAAGGAAGTTGTTTATTTCACCAAGCTGGACTTGTACAGTGGATACCATCAGATCATAGTTGTAGAACAAGATGCATGGAAGACTACTTTAAAAAAAAAGCAGGGATTGTATGAGTGGTTAGTTATGCCTTTTGGCTTAACCAATGCTCCTGCTACTTTCATGAGATTAATGAATGATTCACTCAGGCCTTTTCTTGATGATTTTTTTATTTTGTATCTGGATGATATTCTGATTTTTTGTAAAACGTGGGAGGAACACTTAAAGCATGTTAAGTAGACATTAGATGTTTTGAAAAGAGAAAAACTTTATGTTAAACTCTCAAAATGTGAATTTGGAAAAACATCTCTAAATTATTTGAGTCATATAGTAGGGGGTGGTGATTTGAAAATAGATCCCTCTAAAGCGACGGTCATTGTAAACTAGCCTAAACCCAAGTCTGCTACAGAAGTGAGAAGCTTCTTAGGAGTAGCACAATATTGGAGGAAGTTCATTTCTAACTTTTCCTCAATTGTAGCTCCCTTACATGCTTTGACAGGATTTGAACAAGGTGTTTCAGTGGGGGAGGCAAACATCAGAAAGCCTTCGACACTTAAAAGAAAAGTTTAGTACAACCCTTGTAACTAGCACTGCCTGGTCTACAAAGGCCATTTGAGAATCCAAACAGATGCAGTGACTATGCCATGGGAGCAGTGTTGAACACGGCAACGACAGTCCCAATTATATGCATCATGCCTGAGACTTTTAATTCTGCATAGATAACTATCCTACATATGATAAAAATTTGAATGCATTAGTTTAGAGGTGTGAAAAGTGGAAAACATTAACTTAGTGGGCAAAAGAGACAGTAATACATACTGACATCACCACTTCAATATTACACTCCCAAACTAAATTGTAGCAATAAAGACATTATAGATGGATGGGTTTTCTACAACAATTTCATTTAGTCATCAGATATAAAAAGGGCATACATAACAAAGTTGCAGACATGTTATCTAGACCCATTATAAATGCATCTATTATACTTAAGCATAATTCTATGCTACATGAAACCTACATTTAACAATATGCTCAAGATATAGACTTTAAAGATGTATATGCAACTTTGAGTCAAGGCAAAAGGGTAGAAGAATTGGATTATCATGTGAAGGACGAACTCTTATATCATTGTGGGAAACTCTACATTCCACAAACAGAGAGAGTAAAGATAATTAGAGAGGCACACACTTCTCTGATATCAGGTCACTTTGGGGTAAGTAAAACAATTGCACAGCTGCAAAGATTTTGTTATTGCCCAAAAATGAGTGAGACAGTTTCTAGATATGTAAGAGGGTGTACTATGTGTGCTAAAAGCAAGCCTAGCAATAGAAAACTAGGCTTGTACACTCCATTACCACTTCATTCTCACCCTTGGGAAAGTGTTTCCATGGATTTTGTTGGGGGACTGCCTAAGACTAGAACAGGTCATGATTATCTGTATAGGGTTGTGGATAGGTTCAGCAAAATGTGTATTTTGATACCTTGTAATAAACAAATTACAGCTGAACAAACTGCAAAATTGTTCTTTGAGCATGTATGGGTTCATTTTGGATTACCAACTTCCATTATATCTTATCAAGAAACCTGATTTGTGGGGAAGTTTTGGTCAAGTCTGTGGGAACTGATGGACACCCAACTGAAGAAAAGCACAACTTTTCATCCACAAACTGATGGCCAGACAGAATTAGTTAACAAAACAGTGATCCAGTTACTCAAAGGATGTTGCAGCAAGCATCCTAAGCTTTAGGATGAACACTTGTGTTATGTGCGGCATGCTTACAACAGAGCAAAACATTCTTCTACATAAAGATCTCCTTTTGAAACCTATTTTGGTTTCACAGCAAGGTCTCCTTTGGATCTTGTCTTTGGTAAAGATACCACGGTTGATGGACACCGTGATTTGGAAAAGGCAACTAGGTTCATCGAACCAATCTAGGAAATCCACCAGGTAGTACAGGAACAACTGGAAAAGAGCCAAGCCAAATACAAGGCAAGGCATGACGAGCATCGGGTGGAGCATAGTTTCCAAGTTGGTGACCAGGTCTGGCTATATATCAGCAAGGACAAGATGCAAGGTGAAGGTAAAAAGATAAATCCTATCAGGTATGGACCCTTCAAGATACTTGAGAGGATTGGCGAAAATGCTTTTCACCTTGATCTACCATCTTACATGCACATCTACTGAGTTGTAAATGAAAATTGCTTGAGACTATTTGAACCTTCAATGGTTGAGGACCTTGAAGAGTAGAGTCAATTTTCTTCTATTAACGACCTGCTACTTGAATGTCTGAATGAATTTCTGGAAGACATAATATTGGACAGGAAGGTGAGGACAACGCGCATAGGAGATGTTGAGTACCTCAGAATTGGGCTCAAAAGTTCAAAGCCGAGCAGTGTAAAGTGGATTGAGATTGGACAAGTGAGACAGTTGTACCCTCACTTAGTTGATGCTTGAAAAAAAAGATTTTTGTGGTCCAAAAGCTTTTCAGTGGTAAGGCTGTGACCCGAATTGGATCCATGAAGAATAATCAAAAGAACCATGGTTGTACCAGGTCGGGACAGACTTCAAAGGATTGAGAGCAGCGATCAAAAAACACCTCTAAAACAGTGGCAGTTGGCTGCTAGCATGGAACAAAGAGGACCTTGGCCAAAGCACGTTGACCAAGGCCCATGGAGACTATGCAGGAGGTGAAACTAGCCCCTGGGAAGCCCAGATCGGGAAATGGAGGCAGTTTTTTGTGTTATTATCACTTGGCACTTAATGTAATCATGCATCGCTGGGAAAAAACCCTCGATAAGGAGAGGCCCTGAGTGCTTAGTTGCGTGGTAGCCAGGAAAACCACGAGGAAAAGGCTAAAGGCTAAGATGGGACCCGTGCTCCAAAAACCGGTTGTATTTATTAGGGGCATCCTTGGGTGGTAAGCAAATTTGGTGAAAACGGAGCGATTCCACTCAACACCCGATGTGTGGTAAGTGGAGGAGAGAGAAAACCATTGCTCATCGCATGCTAATGGTCGAGAAAGTCAACAGCGCAAAATGAGCACATGGAATCGGATCTGGGGGATCCATATCTAACGGTTGATATCACGCCCGACAAAAGACCAGATTTAACCAGGGATTAAGCCATGATCTAAAAGAATTTGAGGTCTGATTTGACTACAAAGGTGGCAGATGACTCATCCCATGATGTAACTGAAAAACCGAACCGACGAAGCAAGCTGGCACAGTTCACAGGAGGACAAGTGGGCACTGCCTATGAGTCTGATGATGACGCCGAGATAGGGAACTCCAAGCGAAGCTATAGCAGGCGATCCGACGGAGTTGGAAGGGGAATCGAAAAACCATGAGCTTGAGTGGATTTAAAGCCATGCATGGACCAGTAAGAAGACACACACACAGAAGATGAAGAGAAAGGGAGAACAGAGAAGAGAAGATAGAGAGAGAAAAAAGTAGTAAGGAGACATAGGGTTGAGCTGACCAAAGGCAACGTCGAGCACCAGAGGGCTTGAGAGATTTGATCCATCCATGAAGGGGATCTGTCAAGACCGAGCACCACATTGGGCTCCTTCCATTCTAGACCCGAGAGGTCGAAAAGCTGGTAAGACCAAGAGTCTATGTACTCTAGTCGCTTAGGGAATCCAGGAACCACCCTACCAAGCTATCTTATGACAGAAGACTCATATTGAGCTCCTTCTTTGTAATTCTCTGCTTTAAGACACAATAAAGAGGACCACCACTGAAAGCTAGACTGGAGATGTAGCCCTGGAGGATAGGGTGAACTCCTTCTTAATTTCTTGTGTTCTTATATTTTCTTACTGTGTTTCTCTGTTGTCTTACATTTCAATTGTCTATGTAATTTCAATCTGATCCATCCGTTGCTTAAATAACCTAGACACACACCAACACATGAGTCTGTAATACCTCCATTTAATAATTCTTAATTGAGATCACTCATAGGGTGATTATCAGATGAGTCAAAGAAGATATTGCTTGCTCGAAGTTTTCCTGAATACAATTCTCTTCTGCAATATGCTTTAGAAAAAACTCTTCTCTTTCACTGCTCTTTTCTTTATCCTTGACAATCTGTTCAGTTTCATTTTTGGCTGCAGAAATCGTTTTCTCTTGGAGATGTTCTTGTTGATCATAATACTGCTACAAATCAACAAATGATTCTTCAATGATATGCTCAATTACTTTTACCTAATGATTGGCAAGAGGAATTTGTTTGAAAACCACATTGCTAATGTGTACACCCACGAGATCTAAAATAACTTGTTCTTTTTCATTATTCTCCTCTTCTTGATTAGTTTCAAGCTATTGAATTTCTTCCTTTACCTCTAGCTGATCAGTCCGTTCTGTCGCTTCCAGAGTTGTTTCTTGTGGGGAATCTTTATGAGCATCTTGACAATATTCATCACCTGTTTCTTCATCAATCAATGAGGATTCTACTATGTGCTGAGCATGATCTTCTGTATCAAAGTGATTAGATTCTTCAGATTTTTGTTGGAAGGAAAAATCATAGAAGGCTCTAATGATCTCTTCATCATCCATACATTTGATATCATCAATACTTTTAAGATATGCAATAAAACCTTCACAATAATCACAACAAATTTGTAAAATAGACTTCCCATAATGCTCGGAGAACACTCTGTGGAAATATTTAAGAGAATATAAGCTACTTGGGTTTAACCCTTCATACCATGATCTTGCTTCTCCTTCCAGGGTAGCCATAAACATCTTCATCAAAAAATCTTCATGAAAAATAATCACAAGCTTATGTATATGCCAATGAAATTTGATTAGATGCAGAATAACCTCATCTTGGCCATCCTGACCTTTAAACTTTGGCAGCCCTATTTTTCAATCCATACAGGGAATATGATTTGGAAAACTAGGAATAGGACTTCGATTCATAGGATAATGCCTTTGAGAAGTTTAATCCATCTTAAAAATAATTAAGACACCAAGAAGTTCTTCAAACTACTAGCTTTTTACCAGTGGAGTCGCCATGAAATTTTTGAACCTTTGGATTCTTTGACACCGGAGTCATCAGGTGAAAGGTGCACAACCATTCTTGTGTCTGATCAATGTTCACCATCAGCAATCAGATCTGATCCATGTCATTCTTTCCCAGGGAATATACGATCTTTCGTTCCCCGGCAACGACGCCAAAATTGTTAGTCCTTACAATCTCCTAGGCTGAAAAGAAAATCAAGAAGGGTAACCTCAAACCACTTCAGCTCAGTACCTAGCCTTATTGAGCATGAGAGGGATTTCTCTAAGTCCCTTATCAGTGATATGACTTTAAATAAAATGAGTTTTAGGCTAGATATATGTATTTTTTTGTTTGTTTGTGAAATTTTGGGTTTTAGGGTCTACTGAACTTAGGGTTTGGAGCCACAAATAGGTCTAGGTTGTAGAAGTGTAGGAGAAAATATGAGAAGGAGCTATATATCATAACCCATGGTGTATTTTGAATAATTTTCAATGTAGTATAGAGGAGAAAGTGTAGAAGAAACTAATGAGCATAAGTAAACATGATTTCATTAGCTTAGGAGGGCATAAACATAACTATGAAAACCAGATAACAAAGCTTGAAAAACAAGAATTTTGTATATTTCATTGTAAGGCATCTAGAGAAAGAAGAGATGTAATGTAGATAAAGATGTTTAGACCATTAGAAAACAAATAAAATGAAGTACAAGCACCATGAAGTCACTGGGATAGAGTTCCTTGAAAATAGTTGCAACCTGTCTTTGTATTAGCTGAAAAGATGATTACATGCAAGCTTCCTTCAAAAAAAGTTCAACCTTTTTCTCCTGAGGAGAAATGATACATACTAACTCTCCTAGGCCACTTTCCCACCTTCAAGAGTCGAATTCCTTGGTGGAGGAACTGACTCCAAGATTCCCTCAACCAACAGGTGAGAGTGAGAAGGTGAAACTCAAACACTTCATGGAGAGTTTGTTTAGGAGTTTTCTTTTTTAATGAGGCCTAATAAACATTAAAAACAACCTATGATGTATTTTTATTCATGCCTACATACCTTAGCCTCAAAACTATTGCCATTACATATAGAATCTTGACTTTGACTAAGTCAAACTAGAAACTAGAAATTTACACAATGTAACTTACAATTTGAAACACAGAAAAGTGCAAAAGCGTAGCACCCACTATGAGCTGATTTTCAGGTGCCTTCTAGGGGTAAAAATGCACAACAGAGAGAATGGTCAACTAGCACTTCAAGTCTCATTTCCAAAACAATTTTAATCTCTGAATGTGGACCATGGGAAGGCCTTCAAAAATCCATTCTCCCAAGGTCGCTCTAGAAGCACAACGTCTGTCAAAAAAGGATCCAAAATGCTAGTTATTGGCCACTTTTTTCCATTTTTCTCCAAAACTGCTCTGCAAAATGTGAGAAAATGGGTTTTTAGAGGATGGAAATATCTTTCCAAAAATGTATACCTTTCCTCAAATGGAGGCCTGAGGAAAAAGCGCAGGGCCAAGGCGCTGCACTTCTGGAGCAGCTGAATTTCTGAATTTGGACCAAAATTTCTCAAAAAACTAAAAATGATCAAAGTTTGCTCAAAATTTGAGGGAAGGTGTAAAAACATGTTTTTTATAGCTTCATTTTTTCTTCATCAAGCATCTCTAATTTCCCCTCATCCTTTGGGTCGTTTTTTGCCTCCTTGAGCTTATTTTCAAGTTGCTTTACTTTGACATTGGTGATCATGTTTTGAGCTTGGTAGTGGTGTGCCATGTGTCTGAGCAACTCATTATACACGTTTGCCTTCTCAAGGAGCTTCTCCAAGTGTTCATTTACACTATGTAGCCAATATTCCTTATCTTGATGAACCTCCAGGGCAATCCTATCTTCTAGGTCAAGGTCCTCATTCAACAAAATTTGTTCTTGCTCTCCTTGCAAAGCTTTCTTGAGGCCTCGTGTTCTTGGTCTTTTCATTTTTCCTTTCCCCTTTGATGCTTCAAGCTCACATGATTCCATGATCTCCTTACCTTTTCCAACTTGCTGCAATAAATTGGCTTTTTCCTCTTATAACATCAACTCCTTTGCTTTGAGTTGACTGTTTTCTTGTTCAAGGAATGTTATAACATATTTTTCTCTTTCCAAATTGATTGCTAGCTCCTTGATTTAATTGTCATTATCTATGATTGTTTGTTTCATGATTTAAGTCTAGTCTTCAACCACTAAATCAATAAGCTCAAACTCATCCTCAACTGTCTCTTTATCCTTTCCTGTCAATCCTTGTTTTGTTGATGAAGAAGGCTTGACCGCTTTATCTCCATGAGAAGAAAACACAAGCCTTTGTCCTCTCTTATACACTTTAGTCACCTCAAGCTTAGGTAGCTGAGTTTTCCCCACCTATTTTCTAGATAACCCTACTTCCATAGGTTGCGTTGATGTGTCTTGGTGATGGTTTGGTGAAGTGACATCATTTCATTTCTGAAACCCTAGATGATAGGAGAGGGAAAAAATAGTGAGGGATGAGTAAAAATTGAAATGATGGGTAGGAGGAGTGAAAAAAATGGCAAAGGGAATTTGAAATAGGTGGACATGGACTATGAACAACTGATGAAAATGAAAGGAAGTGAAATGAAGGGACAATGTACTTTTGAAAGGGAAAAATAGAGTCTTTAGGGAAAGTGCCTAAAACCCATAGGAATGAACTAGGATTTCGCTTTTAGTGATGTAATTTTATGTTCTGAGGTTGGTTCAGTGGTTTATATAGCATATTAAACATGTGTAGAGGTGTAGGATAGGATTTTACATGTTTAAAATGAAGAAAACCAAATGACCATCATCAACCATATCATTTTTCATGAGAAATTCACTAGAAACCCTAATTGAATAAATCTTTGGCTTGGATTCATTTTGCAAAACAAAAAGGTAAGTAAGATGGTGTACTTACTTGTAGCTTAGCTTAGAATTGCAATAAAACAGGTGAGAAAGCTTAAAAATTGAATTTGGGTGAGTTTCAGGCATATTTGAGCTACTCTAGCCCAAGCGTAGTGCAGTGTTCCTCAGCGCAACGCCTCTACTATGAGTGCAACACTTTGTTCCTTAGCACAATGCTAGTCTTCCAAACCACTTTTGGAGGCCTTATATGGCTCCAACTTGAGATCTTGATAGCTCATTGGAAAGCTCTTGAAGTCTTCTATAAGATGGACACCTCAACTATGTAATTTGGACACTCCATGAGGGAGAACATTTGATTTTCCTAAGGTCATTCCAAAAACTCATGGTTTCTCTCACAAGAATGCATCACCAACTTGTAGATCACTTTTGGATGCCTCCCAATAAACAAAATCACAAGATATAGGTACCATTAGAAAGCTTAGGACTTCTTCTACACAATAGAGTCCTTAGCCACTACAAAAACCTTCCGCAAACCCCTAAAAAACTATCTTGAAGTCAAGCGGTCTAAAAGTGCAATAACTCTCCCATAGCAATTGTATTTTGGGCATTTCTTTAAAATAATAACACCTGTTCATAAAGTGAAGGACATTTTTTTTCCTTGGAATATAGTGGACAAAAAACTCTTTCACTTTAATAAAATACTTCTCCATTTGGTCAAAAGTATATTTTGAAGCAAACATGTCCCTATGAGGAATGATGAGGCGAGGTGGTGTACCGCAACATTGTCTTATTGGAAATAAAACATTACCTTTACCTTTATTTTGCTTTCCCTAAGCTGCTAACTCCCTTTACCCATTGAGTCACATGATGGACATGTTTTTGTTTTGACATATGGTATCATGATGGCACATGGAGTGAAACCCTAGATCATGACCTAAAATGAGGAATTTAACTATTTCATGACCCAAGACACTTAAAGGAAGATATGGTACCTCAAAGAAGACAATGACCATGATGAGTGATGAAGGCCATGAGTAAGTGAATGGAATAGCAGTGACCTAGACACAAAAACCAGTGACCAAACTGTTTTTGAAGACTCACTAACATGACAAAAATTTGACTTGACACCCTAACAACACCTTGTAAGAGCATATCCGTTCACTGGCTACAAGTTGAATTGACTAACACTAACAAGGATAACGATAAGTTAGGTGCTAGAAAGTTAGAACCTATATGGCATGGGCCATATATCAGTAAACATGTCTTGCAAAAAGGTGGGTATTATCTAGTTGATTACGAAGGAAATACATTGTCACAAGCCCAAAACGGGTTGTATTTGAAAAATATTATGTGTGAAATTTGTGTAATTACTTTTTGTACATTAGTATGTGAATTCATTGGTGTGCATCGTTTGATTTTGGGTGTGTTTGTTTACTTTACAGATGTGTTTTTCTGCTTACCTTATGCTCCACTCATTTTGCAAATGTCATGAACTCATTATGTCGATTTGCTGATGGCGCCTATCGTAGCACTTAGAATTTGTCTTCCATAGCTTGGGAACTCTTTGCCCCCAATGGAGATTTGATTGACTTACAAGGTATATGCCTTAGTCAAACAACTAATAATATTTCTGAATACAATGTAGTCATTGAACTTTTGTCAGAAGTAGTTGCTCTTGGCATTAGAGATCTAGTTGTCAAGTTGGATTCTCAACTCGTTGTGTTACAATTAAACAAACATTATTTGGTAAGAAATCCATAGATATTGTGTATGTATCTATGTGTTTGATTACTGAAAATAAATTTTGATTTTATCACATATCAAGATATATGGACACATAATTAGAAAATAAAACATGAATATGTATGTGTGTGTGTGTGTGTGTATATATATATATATTGCGTCTGTCAAAATCTCAAAACAATAAGGTGTTCTGAGACACTTGGCTTTCAAGGCCTACAAAATGTGTAAAAGAAACTAGAAAGGTGATAAGCCTGCATGATGCTCATGGTAGCACGAGACTCCTCTGATCACTCAGCCTAACAACCGATGCAGTCTTTTTGACACTCATATAGTGTGCCTATACCATCGCAATGGCACTCATCTATGGTGGCATACTTTAGTATCCCCCCTAGTAATCACGGTCAGGTTGTGCTCCATCTCTATGAAGGGGTCTGCCCCTTCCTCATAATCAACACCTACTATCTCATGGGTTGCTCACCATGCTATTGGCAACATGCCAGGTTGTCTTTTTGGTCCATCATTTGCACATTTGTGACAAGTTAAATCTCATTTACGCTTTTACAAAAAATATTTATAAAACTTGAAAAAATCCAAAAATAAGTTTTACCTACGTCAATCCACTATTCTCCTCATGGCAGAGATAGATCTAGATCCCACCTGAAATCTGTGATGGCATAAGCATAATCATCCATAGCAAGTAATTGGAAACATAGCCAACCCAAAAAATGTAGAGGGAAATGCATCTGTTCACCCCCTCCTCCTTGGGACATGAGCTCACTCCACTCCACTAGCCTCGGAGCCTGGCAGGTAGGATCTGGTACCTTTTCACACTAGTTCCAAAACAAGGGAACCTGCTCTTGGAAGAAAGTAACCAGTATTGAATCGAAACCGAACTGTTTCAGGTTCCCTCATTTACCCTTGGTTAGTTATCTCTTCATATTATCCACTAGTCCTCCACACCAGTTGAATACTATGGGAGTCAAATATTCCACTGCATATTGGAATTGTGACTGTGAGGCTTTGTGAAGAGCTTGATGAAAAATACGTGAGTGAAATAGATCATTCTCAGGGGAAGATTATTGATTGTTTTTATCTTCACTTTCTCGCCTGTGGTCATTTCAGAACTTGGGCAATGTCTCCTGACTAGACTACCTATACTTTCACGTCCTAGACGAGATCCAAAGAGTTGGACTCTCTCTCCCTCCTAGACAATCCTATGATGAAATAAATTTAGGTTTCCTCCAACACTAGCTCTTGGAATTTTATTATGAAGAGTTCTCGATCAACGTCCCATAAGTTAATCAAATAAAGCATCATATCCAGTTGAGCTCTCAGTCCTGTAGTTCTGAAGAACTTACGAAATCCACAGTTCCTTAGAGAAATGATACATTTGGGAGCTTGGGCTGCCTGATGGTCTTCTGCCTCATGACCTATTCTTTCCATTCTAGCACCAAGGTGGAAGAAATATCATGTAAAACATCATTAAGCACAAGTTAAAAACTTTTTCATGGATTAAAACTGAGAATTTTTGCTTTAAAGAGGGTTTTTCCTTCAAAACGTTCTGCCTCAGAACCATCGCAACTATTTTTATTAATAGAGTGATGCCATTGCTAGGGCCTTTTGGCTCAGGAGTGATCATCGCAGGGCTAATGAGCAAACCCATGATGATCGCTCGTGTGATTTAAAAACAAAAATCCTCCTACTCACAAGCAAAAACTGAATGAAAAGGCATAAAAATACAATGAATTGCAAGAGTACAGTCACTTCTTTTACCTGCTAAAGATAGTTTGGGGAATTAAGCACTAGATCTACGTTACTGGTCATTTGAAATTTGAGCAAAATAGGGCACAAATGCACTCTCAAAACTTACTATGGTGAAATGGTAAAAATGTTTTACTTATGGGCTGTTTATAACGTTTCAGTTCATTTTTGCCAATATTCTATTAATATTTTCTTATTATTTCTCGATATTAGTGATGGGACAATTTCCTTATGAAGTTATAGGTATTTACTGGTGAACATGTGATTATTATTGAATGATTCACATGAGTTTTGTTTTATCTCTTTTTCAAAATCGTTAAAGATAAACAAAAAAGGAACCCCCCTCGATTCATCTTTAAGCTCTTTTCTGACTATCTAAACATGATAATATCACCGAGTACTTGTCATTTCAAACTCATTAAATTAAATTAATTGATGGTGTCTTAGTATATGTTTACCCATTTTCTAGGTTGATATTGACTATTTACGAAAAAGTACACCTTGGTCGACACGGTCAATAAGTTCTCTCAAATATTGTTTTCTACCTTTTCAGGTTCGAGGGACAAATTACGAAAAGGGACATGATGGAGTTTTATTTTTTGTCTCTTTTTCAAATTCTCTAAATATGAAAAATATATCTAGTTATTCTTACATTAGAATCGTTGAAATTTTACTACGAAAGACCCATCACCATGATGAGACCGAGTTTCTCCTTCCTAGGACCTGTAAAACTTACTAGGATGGATTCATTCGAAGAATGAACTAACATGAAAATCATATGCTATCTCCTTCAAGCTTGTGATAAAAATAATTGGGGTACTCAATAGAAATAGTGGAGAAAAATGAAAATGAAACATCCTTTGTACATGTAGCATGTCACTCTTGAACATGACACTCTTCTGCTTTCATGTCGGGTTTGGGATATCCTCACTCAGCTACTTGTCCTTCCCAATTGAGGTGATCCTTTTTTTCCTCTCATATAACTATTCTAGTTTGTTATGATGGCCTTTAGTCCTATGTTGAGTCCAATGTTGACCCTCTCTAGAGTCATGTCGCCAGTGTTCAAGAGAAGTCTTATCTGCAGTCATTTACCAGTACATTGTCTCACCTGTTTTTATAGTCTTGGATATTATCCATTTAGTTCCACTTTATTCCTTGTTTCATGTTGATGTTGGGGGATTCATTATGGCCCTACTTTGACGAGTCACTTCCTATTGACCTTAGCTGATTATCTAGGAAGATGACTTAGAAACTCCCTTTCAGTACCTTACAAATTGCATACCTTAATTGCAAGTTCTTCACATCCGACGACAAGTTTTCATCATTGGCCTTCAATCAGGTTGTTCCATGAGAGTTCAAATTCAACTTCATTATCACATTCACGGATTGTACTGTTGTACCTTGAGACCTATTGTCATTAATGGTGGTTTCTCTCGTGCCTATTAACGGTCCACATCATTGGTCGGTAATCAGGCAATCTTATAGCATGTTCAACTTTGACACATTCATTTGCATGTTAGAATTCGTACTTTGATCAGGTTAGGATGGAGCACAAGACCCTGAGTCTTGTCTAATATGAATCAGGCTGTGTGGAGTTATGAGTTATTCATGATTGTACACATGTTTCTGCTATGCGAATGGTTCTGACCATACCGTGCGACTTTACATTTACGATGATCCTTCCATGTTTGATGGCCGCATTCATACCTTGGATCTTAGACTTACAGATGGTCCTTCTCATTTGGATGGTTTCCCCCCTACCATGGATCCTTTCATATAGCCCTTATTACCCAAATGGATGCATCCATACCGTGGATTTGTATTTTGATATTAGATATGTATATGTGTCTATGATTTACAGGTATCCTCACAGTATTTGTCCTCGTCCATGCAAAAGCTTGTAAATCATCTCAGTCATCAATCCCTGTTTGGCCTTCATTCTTTGGGGGGAATATGTTACACAAAAAAATTTCACACCTCCTGCACTTCTTGATGACATACCCCAAAGTGCCCAAAATATGACCAAAATGCAGTGTACTCATCATATATGCACCTCAGATCCCCCCTCAGACATTGATCGGAAAATGCCTTGAGCTTCCCCTCAAGGAAATCGCTCTTAAACCCTAATTTGAGCATCTTCACTCTTACGAGACCAAAAAACACAATGACATTGCGTTGTTTACTTGTATACCTATGATGATCCAAAAGGGTCAATTTTCCCAAAGAGGATGAGAAGCTTTATGATCTAGAAGCTTGCAGAGCAATGATCTGGAGGTTGTTCGACATAGATGAGGTCGAGCTCTACCAACTTGGCCTCTTGGTCTTATGCCTATGAGATACCTCCTTGAGATGAGGGCCTACTTCTTTATTTGGAGATATCCTAACTCCCTTTCCCATCCTATATATTCATCCTCTGCCATTCCCAAATGGTTGGTCTATGTCTATTTGCACCCTTATGCTAAGATTGTGCCTATACGCTACTCAATTTTCTTGGAGAAGGAGTGTTAGGAGAGATTAGCTTGGACATGGACATTCATTCAAGGAGAGACTATCAACATCAATTCATGGTTGTATTCTTCTGCTTCCTTTCTATTAATATACAATTGTTGGTTCATTTTCCATTGATGTGCATGCTCATGTATCGTCTATCTTAACATTTATCGATCAGTTAACTAGGTTTCTTTTGAATATTCTATTTGTATTTGCATGCCTTGTTGTGTCTTGATCTCTTGTGCAGGTGCATAAATTTTGTGAGCAGCAGGAACAAGCTCATGACACAAGTGATTCAAGGTATTCAACAAATGGGGTCAAGATAACATCATAACGAGGTAGGCCATCTTCTTCATCTCTCATTTCAATTGTAACTTAGGAAAGTGTCTAGTAGATTGTCACTTAGGTTTCTAGTCCCACTCATTGGGCTAGAGGGATCATCTCGGCCCACAGAGAAGATTTACCTAGACAACAAGAACCAAATCTGGCACAAATTCGTAACTCCCTCCACCTTCAATCACTTCATCTTGAAAAACGCTATCCCACAAATCTAAAACCCACAAAATACCACGACTCGTTTGTCCTTCAATCATGTCATCCTATAATGAAATCTCCCTTTGCACTTTGGTCACTACACTTAGTGAAAACTCTGCGATCGTTCCATGTTTGTGGATAATCCCAAGCAGCTATAATATTTGCTTGAGGCCTATTTCAGTTTCAAATACAAAGATATGTTCATCAGCATCTTCCTTTATGTAATTGTTGCCTCTATTCTTCAATAACATTATATTATAATCATATTTTTAAATATTATTATAATATATTTATAGAAATACATACCATTTACAAAATTGATCAATACTTCTCCCTATTATAAATTTCATTAATGTATCTCAATACCTTTTCCTTATTTCAAACGAAACCATCATACATTGACCTTGGACCTTCATTCACCAAATTTGAGGATCTCCTTACAAATGTTATCATTTATTTTAGTCTTTACATTGTCTGATCCCTTAATCTACATAGAGTTGTCTACTCAATCCAATTCCCTCTCCTGGAACCTTATCCACTTCAACTCCTTCCCTCTGATGGAATCTTATCCTATTCACCTCCTTTACTATGCCTCTTTCTTGAATGAATATTGTGACTTTCATTTTGACTTTTCCTAATAAAATATTTCTTATAAATCTCTCAAGTAACCTACAATGGCATATTGGTATACACTATGAAAATGCTATGGAAATACTATGCACTATAATGAGCCCCAGTATTGCTACAAAATATTTGCAACTCCTAAGTCTACCAACTTAAAGTATCAACCCAAGGTTCATACGAACATAAGAGGTGTCGGCACTGTATGTGCAACATGCAATGGATCCTTTGTTGGTTCATCTAATGAAGTGAATGTCATCAAATCTAACCTAAAATAGTTGCAGAAAGAAACCATGATACTCTAATTGCAAACAAATCAAATCAATTATTCTATTTTCAAAATGGAAACCATTAATCTAATTGTGAATTTCTTGGAAATAAAAAATTTAATATATAACACATAACTAGGAAATTCAAAAACTAAGTCTAGTTCACTTACATTGAAGAGTTTCAAATGTGAAAATTGCTTCCTAAGTCTATTTGTTGTTTTGTGCTTGCGGTGGAGAAAGGAGGGGTCTACAATGGTCCTTAGGTCTCCCTAATCATTTATTTAGAGCCTACAGGTCATTATTCATCTAGAATAAAGAAAATTTGCAGTAGGGATCAAAACCGGTGAACGAAAGTTATGCTACAGGTTTTCTACACGTGATTGCTACATGAGGCTTGTAATGCTACAGGAGTGAGAATAATACTAAATTAGCAAGTAAATAAAATTATAATGGGATGGAAATTTTTTTCTATCAATAAGGATGTCTTAGGTTTCCATTCCAAGTGGAATCACGCCAAAATACCTTTATTAACATGTGCTAAAAAATAGCAGAAAATTACTACTCAAAACAGGAAATTCAAGAACTAGTGAGCTAGTTAACTTATCAAATGACTAACCTAATAAAATGAAAATGGAATGGGTAAATTGTTTATTAAATTTGATTTTTTTATGACCTATTATAATTTGAAAAAACTCTAATGAAGCTCATTAATACGTTCTAAAAACTAGCAGACAATTACTTCTATTTTGCTACAAGTGACTTTGAGAAATTCTATATTTGTTAACCAGTAACCTAATCCAAGTAGTTCAATGATGAATATCAATTTGAAATGTTGTTCTAACGATTCATCATGCTTGTGACTCTGTAAATAACTTACGAAATAACTTACTTCAATCATTTAACCCAATCCTACAGGAAGAGAAGCATTAATACTAAATGCAAAAATAAGAAAAATACGAATAAGAGATGCATGTGAATAAGACTTGAAAAAAAGAAAAAAAAACTATACAAAAGGGATTTTCTAGAAGATATTGTCATGAAATGCTATAGGAGGGACTAGAATTTCTACATTATCTCACGTATAATCTCTCCTCCATCCTTACATCCATACCATCTCATCTACATACCCATCACTCATATCACTATCTCTCTCCACCCTCCAATCAATGAGAAAGTCAAATTTCACCTCCTCACTGTAATGCTATAGGAAGATCATGTAATGCTACAGGAGGTCCTCTAATGCTACGCGAAGAGTTTTTGTAGCTACTTGATGGATATCCAACAATATGAAATTCGCAAAAGACCATGATGCCTCAAGGAAATGATGAAGAAGGCCTTCAAATGATTTAATCATCACCCATCCATCACTCATCCACTCCATTTGACATAAAATTACACGAAATTTTCACTTTGTCCTGCAAAGCAAAACACACACACACCATTCTTCTCCATTTCTCCATCCTTCACACTACCTCCTCATGAATCCAACCCTATTTACATGGCTTGTCATCGCTCCCCTCAACACCACCATGCCAAATTGAAGACTAGAAGAAAGGATCAATAGGATACTACAGGAAGAAACTCCTCCTGTAGCACCAAGTACAGTTAAAAGAGATATTTGATATTTTTTCTGCCCCACCAACATGAATCACGAGGGAGAAATGTCTGCACCCACGCAAGGACTCATCACCCTCAGAGAAGCACCCCACCACCAGATACAACCTAGTGATGAGAGACACACCTACACACACATATGAACATCATCAGTCAAGGTGCAATCCAGTTCAGAAGACATGCACAAGAACCTTACCTATGTTTAGAAATGGCATATGATCAGTTATAATACTCACATCAAGAACATATCTGGAGCAGAGAAACAACAATAACAAGAAAACTAAGAGGACCTACAGTAGATTATCACATGCAACTTTAGGATCATCAAAGGCAACCTCCACAACTATAACAACATCTTGCACCAAAGAAAGACACTCATGGTAAGACACATGTTTGAAAATCTCTATCCTCACCTTTTGAACCTATTCTAGATTAAGAAAACATTAAAAGTGTTAGAATGAAAGGTCTTTTATAACCAAAAATAATAGCAGGAAACTTCAGTCTTATATAGAAACTCACTTAACTTTTCTCCAAAGGACAACCACACTTGTGAGATAAATGTGACAAAACTAGAAAAAAAAAAAAAAAAAAAAAAAAGGTGGAATGTTATCATGGAGTTCAAAAAGTAGTTGGGGGCCAACTTAGTCAACTCAAAAGACTTTTAGTTTATTTTGCATACAATGAAAAAAACTGGAAAAAAAAAAAAAAACATAATGAAAAAATCAATGTAAAAATAAAAATAAAAGAATAAAAAGATGGACCCTCCACCTATTGGCATGCAAGGAGTAGGTGCCATAGGATTCGGGTTGGTTGCTATAGGAGAAAACAAAGTTACTACATCAAGAACAAAATTGCTACATGAAGAACGAATTTACTATGGGAAGAAAAAAAAAATTACACAAAGGACAAATTTGTTATAGGAAGGAACATCACTACTACAAGAACATAATTTGCTACATGAAGCTAACATAGTGCTACAGAAAGACAAATGTCACCTAGAATAGCCACTAGGGCCTTGGGAAGCAAGGAAATATTCATAGGAAAAGTAAAGAAAAATCCTTTCTCTCTAACATTTGGCATAACGATTCCAAAAGCACCTCAATCATCAAGGAAAAAGACTCTGGAAATTTACAGTTTAGATTCTAGTAAAGAAAACAATTGGATTGGTTAAGAATTTGCTTAAGAATATGATGTGTTTAATAGGACAAAGGTGCATGTTGTAATTTTTATTTCCTCAACCTTGAAACAAGGATGTCAAAAACTTCTTCTACTGCAACAGACTTCACTAAATAGGAACCTACAGGGTCTACATAAATTTCTACAGGAAAGTCAAAGGTTACTACAGGAAGCTTGTTTTTGGATACCTTAATAAGGAGGATAGAATCATGAGGGAAATGGTAAGTACAAATTTTCTCCCCCAATACTTCGCATGAAAACCCTTAAAACTCTCTCAATTATCAAAAGCATACTCTGTAGCTACCACATATTTAAATCTCAGTAAGAAAGATTAGTGAATTTGTGTCATTAAGGATAAAATGTCTTGGGTTGCATGTTGAATTCTAAATCCTCCTGAGAATCATAAAAAAAACATATATTCTACATTTGTTTCCATAAAAATTCTCACTCCTATAGCAAAAAGGAGAAACTCCTTGTTTCACATTGATAAAAGTTTATTGAAGTCATGAGAAGGGGAGAATCAACAAATACTTTCAAAATACTAAAACCAAGAGGGAGAATCAAAGGAACGATGAGAAATTGAGATGAACATAAATCTTATCCAACAGGGGCAATTAAATCCACATTAGTATGGGACATCATGAAATTCATTTGAAGCATAAGAAAAGAACAATAGGGAAAGAAGATAGATAGGTTGCTGAGAGGATGAGCAACAATTTCAGTAGGGAGGTATGATAGACCTCTACATTAGGCAGAAATTAAGGCCCATCTAACCTTTCTTAGGCACTTGAAGGCTATATTAAACCTCTCCTTCTACAATTAATGTTTTTTTTTCTCTTTAATATGTTCTTAGGAAGGTTTTGAGATGATTGCATATTATGTGTCTAATATTTTTTATTTTTGAAGAATATTGTGAGAATATTGGGCATATTATGAAGATTTAGAGGAGGAGATAATCTAGGGACTTTCTCCATACTAAAGGAGGATTAAGATGAGATAATAAATGAAAAAATTATCATGAAATTATTGACAAATTTTGGAGCTCCAGTGATTGAGAAAACGTAGGAATGTGTTTCGTGTCATTTAATGTAGATTCCTAGTGCTCGGAACCATATTCACTATTTGAGGCATTTTGGACATGAATGCTTCCTCCTCCAAGGAGAATTCTTCCTCATCATTTTGTATATGTACCAATTCAAATTTGCCTCTAGAGGCATCTATTTCTTAGTCTTACAAATTTTGGAGCTCCAGTGATTGAGAAAACGTAGGAATGTGTTCCATGTCATTTAATGTAGATTCCTAGTGTTGGGAACCATATCCACTATTTCAGGCATTTTGGAGGGGAATGCTTCCTCCTCCAAGGAGAATGCTTCCTCATTATTTTGTATACGTACCAATTGAAATTTGCCTCTAGAGGCATCTATTTCTTAGTATTCTTGTGGAGAAAACTTGTATTTTTATAGTTCTAGTTTCATTTCTAACAACAATGCACTTGGATTGATTCAAATAATGAAGTTTGGTGACATTTTTAGCTTCTAAAGCTTGGTCTCCTTCATAGGACATTGAATATCCTTGGGCTTGGCCATCTGTGGAGCCTTAAAGTTGTAGGTTATTTAAAGGGTCACAAACACGATGCATCTAAGGAGGAAGCTTTCGCCTCCAAAATCCCTCATATAGTGGATGTGGTTCCCAATGCTAAGAATCTCCTTTAAAAGAAAGGAACAAATTCTTACATTTTCTCAATCACTGGAGCACCAGAATTTGTCAATAATTTCATGATATTTTGTTCATTTATTGTCCAATCTTGATCATCTTGTAGTAGAGAGAAACTCCCTAAATTATCTCCTCCAGATCCTCATAATCTCCCAAATATTCTCACAATATTCTTCCAAAATAAATAATATTAGGCACATAATATGCAATAATCTATAGAACTTCCTAAGAACATATTAAAGCAAAAAAAACATTATTAATTATCGAAAGAGAGATTTAATATATCATTCAAGTGCCTAAGAAAAATTAGATGAGCTTTAATTGATTTGAATCTGCTTCCGGACATTAAGATATACATCCATTATGTACATATACGAATGGAAACAAAATTGGGTTGAAAACAATATAATACATGACATAACCCTTAATATTAAAACAAAAAAGCAACCATTCTTTTTTACAACAATAATAGAATGTTGGAACTAGTGTGGATAGTTTCCACTCTTTTAAAGATTAATGAGTAGTTGTACTTTCAATTACATGTTTCAAACTTATAAAAAATAAAAAATTACAACAATAAAATTAAAGAGCTAAATCTAAATAAATTAATTGGACTAGTATATTAGTCTTTATAATTTACAAATTAGTTCAGAAAATAATAGAAATTTTTGTAAGATTATGATAAAATACAATGGAATTTTTTTTAAATCTAAATTAGAACCATTAAACTGCAAAGTTTTGAATGTCCAAAATTTTTTGATGGTGCTAAATCTATTTTCACCATCAAAAAATAATTCGAATACTTACTAAATTTCATATTAAAAAATAATTTAGTAAATTCCATGCTAAAATATGGTAGAAAATGTACCTTTTCACTTGCCATAACTATATATTTTATATTAAAATATGATAAAGAATGGTAAAATGTATATGCAATTTCCAATTTTTCCCTATTGAATTCTAGGGAGCCTATTTTTTCCCTATCGGATTAGTTTTGTTCATAGAACCACTAAGCCTTAAAAGAGATTTTCCATTAACAAACCCATCTATTTATATCATATAATTTTACGCAAAGTTAAGATTTGTACCTCGACGGGTTCATACAATTGATGGGATTCTTTTGGGCTGAATGATAGAGTTCAAATAATCGAAATCAAATTTGAGAATAGAGGATGATCTCCCGAAAGTGTGAAACGAGGAACTGGACTAGGAGTATGAGTTGTGGTTTGTTGTGAGAGATGAGTGGGAAAGGTTCGAAGGGGAAATTTGGTAGATGGGGCACATGGGGTGGTGTCACACCCCCAATTCATTTTTCGTTAAATTGGCCGGGTGCGGCACCGTCTAAGTAATTAATATGTTCCATTTTTATCTTACTTTACAAACTACGCCTTAACATTCATCTTTATTCATGAATAGCATAACATTAATGTGCGAAATCCATTAACATTATAACATCAACAATAAACATTCATAGAATAGGAGGAGAACACATTCATATGCAACAAGAATATTTTATTATGTATGTATGTATGTATGTAAGTCAGGTGCCCACCCATGTACGACCGCACGATGGTCTCACCCTCCAACCGAACATACAACACAACTGAGTTTTATTGTCAAACCGGGTGGGCACACCCATACACGACTCACTGCCCAACTCCCAACCGGAAACCCGTTCAAGAACTTCAGTGGGTGGGCGCCCTCATACGCCCATCACTCGCACCTCAACTGAATAACCTCATGCCAAGTCTTGTATAACCGTGCCCAGCGGGCGGGCGCATGACATACGTCTCACTGCGGCTATACTCCTTGCTCACACCTTTACTTGCTTTTTCAAAGACCGAAGTGCGATGGTGGAATGCCATCCTTCGTCACATATATATACACTTCTTACACATGGAGGTTGCACCCTCGGTCGACCCTCTATCCTTCTCCAACCGCCGCATCCATCAAACGATATAAAGCCATAGTATGGTCGGCCAGCCCATGGCGCAAGAC
Source organism: Pinus taeda (assembly GCA_000404065.3). Classification (NCBI taxonomy): domain Eukaryota; kingdom Viridiplantae; phylum Streptophyta; class Pinopsida; order Pinales; family Pinaceae; genus Pinus; species Pinus taeda. The sequence goes on along the minus strand of APFE031067584.1, from coordinate 41,427 downwards.
TGCCCACCAATTCGTCCACGTTTTCCTTCGCTCCTCGGTTGGCTTAACATGACAAGCTCCCCCAAATTGCCATATAAACGAGGAACGCCAACCTGCATGCGCATAATATATAACGTCTCATCCTTGGTCAGTCCTTCGCATATTTTCATGACTTGGATACTTTGCACAGTGGGAGGGCATGCCCGGTTGGTGAGCCAACTGCAGGGTGTTACATCCTCCCCCACTCGAAATCATTGTTTCCTTCGACAATCCTGACCTCCTCAGTAGCTTCCTATCATACTTCTTAATCTTCTTCTTCCATCTCCAAAGTGATTCCTCTGATTCCCAGCATTCCTCCTCCAATGCATTCTTCCATCTAACAAGAAATTCCCGTTTCATGTGGCAACCAATCCCTATAGTTTTGAAGCTCAGAAACTTCTCCAACTCCAAATATGGTTTGTTGATAATCCCAGCTGGTCCTCTTGGCGTTTCAGCTCTCTCTGGATGATCAACATCAAGTTTGCATCTCTTCAACCGACTCTTGTGAAAAACTAGATGCTTCATGTGCATATGGTGCAGAAGCTTCAGCTCATAAGCAACTTCCCCACTCTCTTATTCACTCGGAATGGTCCTTCATACTTCCGTGTCATTTTTCTCGCAGCCCCCTTAGCTGGCTGAAACTTCTCCCCAGTAATCCTGAGAAACACCATTTCTCCCACACTGAAGTGTACATCCCGTCTTCCTCTATTAGCCCATTTCTTCATTCTCCTTGCAGCTTCATGCAAGCACAACCATGCCAGCTCCAAGGTCTCATCCCAAGCCTTCATGAACTTCTTCGCATGAGGACTCCTCAAAAAACCTCTTGTCACTACGGTATGCGGTGTGACTGACATCTGTCCATTCACCAACTCAAATGGACTATACCCCGTCGTAGAACTCTTTTGAATGTTATAGCTGAACTGAGCAACATCCAAGAGTTCAGGCCAATTCTTCTGATCAATTTTCACATAATGTCTCAAATAATCCTCCAACAATGTGTTGATCCTCTCGGTCTACCCATCTATCTGTGGATGGTAGCTCGAACTCATTAATATCTCTGTCCCGACTAACTTGAACAATGTGGTCCAAAATCTGCCTGTAAATAAAATATCTCGGTCTGACATGATGCTTAATGGCAACCCCCAATACTTCACTATGTTATTAAAGAACAACTTCACAGTCCACTCAGCTCCACAAGGCATCTTTGTTGGAACAAAGAAAACATACTTGGAAAAATGATCAACCATGACCATAATCCCATTATACCCCTAAACTTGTGGCAACTAAGAAATGAAGTCCATCGAGACACTCATCCATGGCCTCTTAGGAATCGGTAAAGGCTGCAACAGTCCTCCTTGGCTCTGATTATCCAATTTTTCCTACTGACAAATGATGCACGTACGTACATACTCCTCTACATCCTCTTGCATCTTCTCCCAAAAGAATCATCTGTCCAACAATGCCAAAGAACAATGTTGCCCTAGGTGGCCAGCCCATGCTGATTCGTGGCACTTCTTCAAAAGTTGTCTCTTGAGTCCAGATGACTTTGGAACATAGAGTCGGTTTCCAAAGAATAAGAACCCGTCTCGTAGAAAGAGCTTTTATGTCTTCCCCTCCTTTATCTGCTTCACTATATTCTGCGCCAAAGTATCGGTTTCAACACTTTCCTTGAGCTTATTTTGCATCCCTTCTGACATCTGAATTCAAGTCCTACTCCTTTCTGCCTAATCTTCTCCTTCCAATGATGCAAGTTGTCCCTTCCTGCTAAGGGCATCTGTTACCACATTGTGTCTTCCTGGTCTATACTCAATAGTCATGTCAAACTCTGCCAAGAAGTCTGCCAACGAGCTTGCTTCGCAGAAAGCTTGCATTGTGATGCAAAATAACTTGCTACAATGTTGTCAGTCTTGACGAGAAATGGCTTGCCAATTAGGTAATGCCTCCACACATGAATACAATGAAAGATTGCAGTCATCTCCTTCTCATGGACCGAATACCTCCGTTCTCTATCCTGCAACTTCCAACTCTCGTATGCCAATGGATGCCCATCTTGCATAAGAACACCTCCTATGGCAAAATCTGAAGCATCTATGTGTACCTCAAACTGTTTCTCAAAGTCAGGCAACTTCAGTATCGATGTTGTAACCATCCTCTTCTTAAAGTCATCAAATGCCTCTTGACATTTGTTCATCCAACTCCATCTCTTGTCTTTCTTCAATAGGTCTGTTAGTGATGATGCTACCTTGGAGTACCCCTCTACAATCTTTCGTTCGTAGTTGGTCATGCTCAAAAACACCCTCATCTCATGGAAATGCTTCGGTTCAACCCAGTCCTCGATCGCCTTCACTCTGCTCGGCTCCATCCGTACGTACCCTTCGCCGATTATATGCCCAAGGAACGAAATCCTGGTCTGAGCGAACACACACTTAGACTTCTTCAAGAACAACTGATTTGCACTTAGTGCCTCGAACAACATTGCCAAGTGCTTATTATGATCCTCCATGTTGTCATTGTACACCACTATATCGTCCAAGTACACTACTATGAACGAATCCAAGTATGGTTGTAGGACATCATTTATCAAAGTGCAAAACGTAGTAGGCGCATTGCACAACCCGAATGGCATAATAAGGAACTCAAAGATACGATACCTTGTTACTATCGCGGTCTTCTTCTCATCTCCTTTAGCTATCCGCACCTGACATACCCATGCCTCAAGTCCAGCTTGGAAAACACTCGGGCTTTCGCAAGCTTGTCAAAGTAATCAGTAGCCAATGGCAAAGGATACTTGTTCCTTTTCGTCTACTTGTTCAATGCACGGTAATCATAGAACATCCGTAGCTCATTTGAATCCTTCTTTCAAGGGAACAATACCGAAGCTCCATAAGGGGACCTTGAAGGTCTGTTGAAACTGGCATCAGTGAACTCCTTTAGTTGTCGTTTCAATTCTTCCAACTCAGGGCCCTCACTGTTATCGAGAATAGTGTCCACTCGGGTGTTGCTATTCCCACTAAGATTGGTAGTTATCTTAGAAACAAACAAGTAAAGTCTACTTTTGTTTTCCTTTATGAAAATAGATAGGAGTGGAACAAAGGAGACCAACCTTAGTCTTGCGCTTGATTTCCTCGTTTGATTCCTCTCCTTCCTGATGGAGCTTTGCCGCTTCTTCTTCGTCTGCCCAGCTTAAAAGAGAACATGTGGAATCACAGCAACATACTACTATCGAAGAACAAAGATCTATATTCATAAATAACACAGGATCAAATATATGTTAACCATACAAATGCATGTATAAGTAAACATACAAGAATATGGAGGAAAACTTGAATAGCTTTATTAAGATCAAGAGTAGCAAGAGGATTACAACCATATGTTCTGACCCAACATCATCCTGCAGTAAGAAATCCCTTCTTCACCTCAAGTAAAGCTTAGATCACCCAACACTATGAAATTACACTTGAAAACCAACAACACTTCTCTACAAGATACAAGATTCCAGCCTCTAGATCTCTGTGATGAGGGATCCATATATAGATGATTGTAAGGAGGTGAGTCATCTTCTGGGGTCTTGATTAGTGTCCTCTCTCTGATAGTTCCTAATTCCACTTGGGGAATGATGATCTCTTACTCATCCTTGGTCGAAAACAGAGAGGCAAGTGTCAGAGGGGAAGCTTCTGGAAGATTCCATGATCTTCCACCTCGCATTTTGTCCCTACCATTTGTCCATTCCTGGCCATCACACCCTATAGAGGGTCCAATCAGTATGCATCGCATGTTGTACACTGGGAAAGTGATATGCATCACACCCTCTGCACTGGGTTTTCAGTATGGTCTAGTTTTGACCATTTCTGAGCAGTTTTTAGTGGAGAACTTCTGGGCGATGATGTAATCAACTGACCTTGTTCCTTTAGGTAGTGAAGCAACACTTTTAGGGACTTAGGAGCCCTTAGTTTATGGACATTTATGATTGGGTTTGTAGTGCCCAAAAATTTCTATAACAGTTGCCTCGTAAAGCATGAGGTCGTTAATCTTTTTGATGTCGGGTGAAATGCTTTACCATGAGGATCCGAAGTTTTTTCGAGTTGGGAGGTGACCTGTAATAAGATACAATGCAATACATTATCTTGACAACGTTTTTTCATGATTTAGCTGAGGCGAGCATTCCCATGCTTAGCTTTATAAATTCATTTTCATGCACATAGGACAGATAATCATCTGTGTGGTAGACTGATGATTCAGACTCATCATCCTTTGATTTGGATGATCATCTATTCGACAATGATGTACATTTGATGTATTTATATTATTGAATATACCGCAGCCCGGATGGATGAAACTAGATCTGGGGTCTTCAAAACTCATTCAATCGTCACTCGAAGTACAAGTCGATCCATGTGAAAAATGTTCTGGAGTCGAACATGGAAAGACATCGCCTGATTACCAGCCAATGATGTAAGATGTTAACAGGCGCGAGAGGAACCACCAATAATGACAATGACCCTCAAGGTACTGTTGTACAATTTGCGTGGTGTGAAAAAGGACTTAGCCTCGAACACCACGCAAAATCTCTCGGTCGAAGTCCATTAATGTAAACTTGTCGCCGAAAGTGATAAACTTGCCATTGAGGCATGCAAGCTTCAAAGTACTGAAAGGGTTGTTCCTAAGTCAACTTCTTAGATAATGAGCTGATGTTGACAAGAAGTGACCCATCGTAAGAGGGCCTTGATGAATCCCACATCTACGACACGGAACGAAGCAAATGATTTTGGAGGTGAAAACAATCTGATGATACAGGGTTCAGGGTAGCAGTCATGAAAGAATGGAGCATGAGTGTATTGCAATAGGTGAGACACAAGCGAATTGTCTGAATGACTTCTCTTTAACATATTGGTGACACTGATGATGGATTGGTAGCATTAACCCCAAGATGGATGGTGTGATGGAGCAATGGTGATGACCAGTGAACGGAATAACCCAACCTGGCTTGGATGCGGAAGGAAAGTATCATATTCGAGAGCGACTTGCTACCGATAAAGTTTATTCAAGTTTTCTTCCCAATTTTCCCCAGTCATTGCTGACCAGTACCTCTTTATTTTTGTCAAGCTTGAGGAGGATAACATATTCTTGTTCTATAATCCACCCTTCAAGTGAACCTGTCGCTATATTTTAGCGAGCTTAACGACAGTGAAACTCGTTCTCGTCCATTTGGACGAGTTTGTCACTATTCGGTTTTAACGAGTTTAATGACAAAGATAACTCGGTCCTTTTCAATTTTAGAGAGCCTGAAAGGGACGGAAAGGAGACTCCAAAGATTATTTTTCGTCATATAATCCCTTAAGTCCAAAAAAGCCTAAAATAATACGAAAGGGATGAATTTTCTATAGTTTTAACGAGCCGAACAAGACAAGCGCTCGATCTTTTTGTGTAATAATCCCTCGGGTCCAAAAAGATTAAAATCTAGAGGAGGGATAGCACTTCTGATGACTTTAATGAGCTGAAGAGGCTAATCGCTCGGCAATCTTTTCATATTTTACGAGTCAGTTGGAAAGAGCTTAAAGGAGACTCGTTTTCGAGGAATGAGTGATGATTTCGGGTAGCAGCTGATTCCAGGTAAGGTTTGGAATTTTCCAATCATGGCAGTGTCACAAGGATGGCTAATAGGATCACTCTTTGCAGATGTTCCTCGAAAGGGTAAACAATCATATGGAAGTGAATGATAGGCTAAAAACAGAGTGGAGGTGATGATGAGAACATGACGAAGGCTCAAAAGCTGGCGATAAGGAATTCACAATGTTTACTTGCCGATTCATATTTTAATGAGCTTAAACTCCGGGGAAAACATTTGCTCATGACTTATGTTTATTTTTTAACGAGCTTGAATTATGTGCTAAAACTGCTCGTGGCGGCTTTATTTTTTAACGAGCTTGAACCCTGTTGTAACACTGCTCACTAGTCGTATAATAAGGATGTCTCATTCAAGATGCCATTTTGAAGGGGCTTGCACCTTTTGAAGCTTTGCCCCAAATCCTTTCTTTATGCAAGCTAGGAAATAACCAGCCTTACGGGTTTAAAGGGTTAGAGGTCCTACAAATTTAAAAAATAAATGGTCGCTCTTAACTTGTATGCGGAAAGGTTTGCATGCCCCCAGGCATAGAGAAAAATTCCCAGGCTACCATGAAAGTTCTATCCGCGTAGCAGATAAAATGCTTCCTTGGCGATGTCTATCGAAATAGACAAAGCTGAGTGGCGTAGAGTTACTCCACTCGCATAACTTTAACGAAGGTATCTTATTCCAGCCTAATCCCATTTTCCTGTGAGGATGGGTGTGTCAGACTAGTCATATATCCCCCGCAGAAACCTACTCTATACCCAAGGTTTTCCTGCCGAAACAGACTAGGGTGCATGCCCCCTGGGTTTCAGTCACATCCTCCTGAATCACTCGCGTTCATCAGGTGGACGGACTAGACATCAATGAGATATTCCTTGCGTGAAAAGACCATTTATGGATGGCATTTGACTATTTGCAATCTGTGAATCGGGGAATGACATTTGGTCTACGAGCTTGACCACTCTGCCTTCGTGTGGAAAACACATTACTCTAAAGAGTGAGGAGATGAAGGCTCCCATGCAATAAATATAGTCACGTCCAAGGAGTAGATTATAATCCAAGGGTCCTTGAACTACCATCACATTCATGTGAATGGTTTTCCTTCTCAAAGTAATGGGCACATTTGGAAGGATCCCTAATGGTCAATTGGTTCCTTTGTCAAAGCTTGTCAGATTTCTCATTTCAGGCAAAACCGATGGCGAACCAAGTGCTTTCTAGGCAGTTGAGGAAAGGATACTCACAGAAGCCCCTTAATCGATGATGGTACCATCCATGACCATTCTGTAAGCTTGTACAATGATTTTGAATGGTACACTAGCTGGTAAACGGGGTCTGCCTAGTAGATTCCAGTCGAAGGAAATGACTAGGTTGCTTGGAGGTGGGACCAAATAGATGGTCGGATATGACTATGATGAACTTCCTTCCTGCGATAAAGGAACGGGTGGACTACCCCCAAGTTCATCAGAGGCGGTGTTTATGAAAATAATTTTAACGGTGTCGTTCTCTTTCTCTTCAATGACGGTATCATTCGAACATGAACACTCTGAAGGCAAGACCGGGTCAACTGCCTCCTCGAACTTTTGACTTTCTTCTGGTATGGATTCATAGGGTTCATTTTCAATGATAGACGCTTCGGCCGACCATAATGACGAACCAGCCAAATTTTCAACCAGTGGTGGACTTGGCAAGAGTTTTTTATATCTAGGAGGGAGTCGTAGCGGTGAAGCAGGACGTTCATCCAAAACTCTTTTAGATTCGTCAAGGAAGGGACAACGGCGGATGGCATGATTTCCTTCACACAATTCACAAGGAAATCTGGGATTCCTTTTCTGTCCAAGTGCTTCACTTTCACTGGTTGATGGTGTGCATTCAACATGACCATCAAAGGTTGACGACACCGGATTGTGCAAATGAGGAGACCAGTCCCTTAAGATCCGTCGGATGCAGGGACAATCTCGGTGATAGTGGTCTCCATTGCAAATGACACAAGGAGATTTACGTTTAGACGGTGTGGTGTGAGGATTTTCGCTAGATGACGCTTGGTTGCCCCCTTTCAATTTTAGTTCCTTTTTCTTCTTTTCCTTTTTCTCTTTCTACTTATTCTTCTTCTCGGTTACTTTATTTTTAGCTTTATCAGCTTTATCAAGCGAAGAGGAAGGAGGAGAGGGAGAATCATATGAAGTAGAAGGTTGGTGGGCAACTCTGGTATCATCTAGTTGCTGAGTTGATTATTCATGAATTACGGGATTCTAAACAACGGAGGTAGAGAAGAGCCAGACAGGCAAACCAATCGTCAACCCTTGAAGTGACAATGTGGCCATATGGGGTGCACCAACATCTCCCCAAGAGGAGAAGGTACTAGGATTTCCTCCAAGGAGAAATCCTTGGTTGGTAGACTCCATTTTTCTCAACCTAAAGACCAACGAGAGAATTTGTGATGTTATTCCAATGAAAATAAATTTTAGACGCTTTGACACAACTTGTTTTTTCAATTTTAAAGAGTCGAGAAAAAACAAAAGATGACTCTAGTCGCCTTCGATTTTTATTGAGCTTGAAGTGATAAGTGCTCAGAGGACCTTTTCTTTTAAGGAGTCTGAAAAGGAGAAAAATGGACTTCTCTGAAGATCTAGGCAGAGGGGATTACCAAACCAATCGCAAAACTGCAAAATACTTTTTATAGTACAGCAGTCAATCTTCCCAAATGTTGTATTCAGTGGATTACGATCGATAGGGAAGCAGACACGGCTTCCTAGGATAAAGGATGCAACCTATTGTGGTCTCCCAAAATATACTCAACGGTACGTGGGAGCACAAGTTCGTACTGGAACTTGCCATCTCAGAGTGGAGGAATCACCCAACCAACAACGAAAACAACAGTTACCAGGTTTATGACACCGAAATACATATATAGCCTAGACCTCTAGATGTTGTGCATTAGGTTCCAAAGCGTTGTTAGATTCATTAAATTTATTTTAAGTTGATCTTGCTTAAAAATTAGCCTTTCAGGTTCACAGCGTGATGTGTATACAATTCCTAAAATGCAATCTAAGATGATAAACAAACGTTTAATCTTCTTTTGGCAATGAAAATCCTAGCTACTAAGGAAAGAAAGTTGAGAATATTTCAACAAAGAGCACAAAGAACATGCTAAATGAACTGTCCTAAATCAAACCAAGCAGTCTAAATGCAAATGCACATGCATGTATTTGTTTTCAGCTTTCTTAATGTATGAATGATGATAAGAAAGCTAAGTGAAAATCTGAATTATTTTCAAAGTGACAATACTCAACAAATTTCTTTTCAAAATGAAGTGAAGGTAAGAGAGACACTTTGCGATTTCGAAATGAAAATTGCTTTTCGACACTTTAAAAAATACTATTCAAATCATATACAATAGTAACTGTATAATCGACTATCAATAACAATGGGATTGTCTTCTATGACTAAAAACAACAGCTACGACACTTTCAGATCAAGAAACGACAGTTCGACTATGCTACTTCTTTGTAAAAGAGAACTAAAAATGCTGCACAATACATAAAAACACTTACAGTTCTTTGCACTATGGAGGCAAAATAATGTAAGAGAAGGGGGTTTTCACAGAGATACACTAACCATAGACAGCAAAACTCCTGAATAGGACTGAAAATAGTGAGGAAAAACCAAAGTTTGAAGGTAAATTTAACCTTCCCTGACCATCGCACCTGTCACACAGTGAATGCAGTATGCAGCGCACCTACTACACTTGGGAAGTGCGATGCATATAGACTGCCTTGAAGGCAGGGTGCGATGGTACCAGTGTGAGACTTTAAATGAGTTTTTACTCACAATTTGCAATTCAGTTCAGGGATTTAGGCCATGTAAGTGATGTTCAGTATATGTAAATCACAGGGTTGATCTAAGGAGGTTACTAGAGCCACCACTTAGGGCAATTAGACTGTTTTCAGATCAATTGTTTAATTCATAAAAAAAACCTGGAGATAGACTGAAGCAGCATTGATCTACTTTGCATTTGTATAACAAATGCAGTTCGAAGGCTAGTTGGCTTGGCTTCAGGCTCCGTTTGTAAGTTTATAAAAGAAACAAAGATAGGCTAACAAACAATCTAGTGGTTCCCCAGTGGAGTCGCCATTTCGTTACCGGGAATAGTGTCCACTTGGATGCTGCTATTCCCACTAAGACTGGTAGCTATCTTAGAAACAAACAAGTAAAGTCTACTTTTGTTTTCCTTTATGAAAATAGATAGGAGTGGAACAAAGGAGACCAACCTTAATCTTGCGCTTGATTTCCTCGTTTGATTCCTCTCCTTCCTGATGGAGCTTTGCCGCTTCTTCTTCGTCTGCCCAGCTTCAAAGAGCACCTGTGGAATCACAACAACATACTACTATCAAAGAACAAAGATCTATATTCATAAATAACACAGGATCATATATATGTTAACCATACAAATGCATATATAAGTAAACATACAAGAATATGGAGGAAAACTTGAATAGCTTTATTAAGATCAAGAGTAGCAAGAGGATTACAACCATATGTTCTGACCCAACATCATCCTCCAGCAAGAATTCCCTTCTTCACCTCAAGTAAAGCTTAGATCACCCAACACTATGAAATTACACCAGAAAACCAACACTTCTCTACAAGATACAAGATTCCAGCCTCTGGATCTCTGTTATGAGGGATCCATATATATATGATTGTAGGGAGGTGAGTCATCTTCTGGGGTCTTGATTAGTGTCCTCTCTTTGATAGTTACTAATTCCACTTGGATAATGATGATCTCTTACTCATCCCTGGTCGAAAACAGAGAGGCAAGTGTCAGAAGGGAAGCTTCTAGAAGATTCCATGATCTTCCACCTCGCATTTTGTCCCTGCCATTTGTCCATTTTCGACCATCGCACCCTACAAGGGGCCAATCACTATGCATCACACCTTGTACACTGGGAAAGTGATATGCACCGCACCCTCTGCACTGGGTTTTCAGTATAGTCTAGTTTTGACCATTTCTGAGCAGTTTTTAGTTGAGAACTTCTGGGAGATGATGTAATCAACTGACCTTGTTCCTTTAGGCAATGAAGCAACACTTTTAGGGACTTAGGAGCCCTCAATTTATGGACATTTATGATTGGGGTTGTAGTGCCCAAAAATGTCTATAACACTGACAACCGATAAGGTGCTTTAGCTGAGGGTTGCATTCTTGGCTCAAGCTCAATGTTATGGTCCACTGCACGCCTTGGTGGAAGTTTATTTGGTAGCTCATTAGGTATCAAATCTGCATATTTGCCCAGTACCTCAGAAATCTCAGCTAGAACAAGTGTCCCCACTCCATCACCTTCGACTCCCTTGAACATCACCGCATATGTCTCCATATCTGATTCCCTCATAGCTTTCTCCAAATTTAGTGCAGAAACATGCTACACCTTGACTTCCCTTCTTTGCCTATGAGTGAGCAAAGTCCAAGTCTGTGACTGTCCAACCAGCACCACCTCATCACAGATGGGGACAACAATTGCCTTGTTTCCCTTCAAGAAATCTTGCCCCAATATCATATCAAAGTCGTTCATCTCCATCACTGTGAATTCCAACTGACCCTTCCAGTCTTTTATCTGCACAAGCACTTCTTGTGTCAAACCTGCCACTTTAGCTCTAGAGTTCACTGCCTTGACTTCCACATTCGATGGGAAGATTATCAGTCCAACCTCTTTTGCTAACCATGTCATCATGAAGTTATGAGTGGCCCCTGTGTCCACCAGAGCTTGAATGGTCTTGCCATGAACCATCATGTCCACGAAACCTAGACTGTTAATCCACGATTTCTCCATAACTTTTCCCTGCATACATGTCTGTTCTCTGCTTCCGTCATCATACACCGGCTTCACTACCTGTGAACCTGCTCTGATACTACCTGTCAAGGTGTGTATCAGCTCTTCATCATACACCAACTTCACCCACTGTGAACCTGCTCTAACACCACCTGTCACGCCTCCAATTCTTTTTTCATTAAATTGGCTGGGTGTGGCACCGTCTAAGTAATAACATGTTCCATTGTGATCTTACTTTACGAACTACGCCTTAACATTCATATTCATTCATGAATAACATAACATTAATGTGCGGAATCCATTAACATTATAACATCAACAATAAATATCCATAGAACAGTAGGAGAACACATTCATATGCAACAAGTATCTTTTATTATGTATATGTGAGAAATTTTACAATGATCGAGAGCTAGGCTCCACCGACGTTACAAAGTCGGGTGCCCACCCATGCACGACTGCATAGTGGTCTCACCCTCCAACCGAACATACAACACAACCGAGTTTTATTTTCAAACCGGGCGGGCACGCCCATGCACGACCCACCACCCAACTCCCAACCGAAAACTAGTTCAAGAACTTTGGCGGGCGGGCACCCTCATATGCCCATCACCCGCACCTCAATCGAACAACCTTGTGCCAAGTCTCGTATAACCATGCCCGGTGGGTGAGCGTATGACCTACGCCTCACTTTGGCTATACTCCTTGCTTGCACCTTTACTTTCTTGATCGAAGACCGAAGTGCGATGGTGAAATGCCATCCTTCGTCGCATATATATACACTTCTTACGCGTGGAGGTCACGCCCTCGGCCGACCCTCCATCCTTCTCCAACTGTCGCGTCCATCAAATGATATAATGCCATAGTATGGTTGGCTCACCGATGGTGCGGGACCGCCCACCAACTCGTCCACGTTTTCCTTTGCTCCTCGGTTGGCTTAACATGACAAGCTCCCCCAACTTGCACGGTGTTACAGGTGGCATCGAAGCCATTAATCGATGCAAACCACGTGAAACCACAATTCAGGTACCACTCTCACAGCCTCAAAGTCCTTCTAATCACGGAAAGAAATTGAACACCAGCTCTTCATGTCCTCCCCTTCTTGATCTATAACTACATATTTCAACGATTGGCACGATTGCTCAGAGCATATCACCCGAGGGCAAGATGAATCCAACATCGCGTCATTGATCCATATTAAGACGCTATCTTGAGAGGCGGTGCCAATAGTACGGTTAGCCCTGGCGTCTATTGGGTTTGTTAATAGAGCTACATAGGAATAACCAGATTGCCAATATCAACACTATAATTGCCAGCAACAAAATTTTACCAATCATCACCGCAACGAGAATTCCAGGTAGGGATGTTGCATTATCAGCCATCTTGACACATGACTGATTAGCTGCTCTCTACAATGGTTGTAAGACGGTTAATGCCCAACTTTGTGCTTTGCCTCCCTGATTTCTGTAAAGGAGGAACGCGGGATTTCTGCCCTCTTGGAATGTGATAAATAAACAATTGTTCTGTTCAATTACTCTATGGGATTTGAATTTGTTGGGAACATAGATCGATGGTTGACCCTGGAGCTGTTATGAATACTAATCTCTGGCTTTATTTTTGTTATTATTAGTGCCAGTAAATTAAAAAAAAATAATATAAAAAGAAAGTATAATATTTTTTTATTATGTAATTAAAATAATTATATTTATTAATGCGGTTGATATAGTTCATAAATTATAGAAATACATATAAAACTATTTATCAATGTAGTTATATTAACCCATAAAATAAATCAACAAAATTAATAGTTATTAAATATAATTTGTTATTAAAAGTAACTCTATAAACTTTAAAACATTATAAATAATAAAATCCATATATATATTGAAGGATTAATAAATTCAAGAATTAATATTTGGTTTTGCACCTTAGTTATTCATGAGCTTTTTGGATTGCCTTTTCAATTATACTCTTTTCACTTTCGGAATTAAGGTCTCTTTACTTCCTAAATTGCTCTTTCTATTAAATTTTATGTTTTCTCTATTCTAGTGGGCGCCGCATATAGAAATAACACAAAAACAAAGTAACCTTTACACATGAAAACAATACAAAAATAAAGAAATAAGGGTATAAGACATGATATGCAAATTTTTTGGATGTCATTTAAGGCTTAATTTTTGAAAATTAATCTTGAATATTATAAATCTTAATTCTCTATAAGTTTAATCTTAATTTTGTTGCAAACTTAAGCTTTGAAAATATAATTCTCTATAATGTAATGTAATGTTCCACCTCTAGATTTTTTTGATAAGGTAAATATTTTTTTTAATTGCGGAAAACCACAAGCCAATCTAAAAGTTTTGGTTTTGGTAGCTAATTTTAGAATATTATATTGCATGATATCCTAAGTATTCTATTGTTAATCCCATCTTTTTGGTAGCTAGTTTTTGTATTTCATGACATCCTAACTATATAGCTATTGATAATAATTACATGCTTTTGAATGAAACTTACTAGAAATAGAAAACATTGAAAATATCATATTTGAGTATGTTAAATTCTTCATCAATTTGTTCCTTAGCTTTCTCATCTTGACTATTTTGACTATTTCTACCTCTACCTTTTATCATCATAGTATTCTTCAAATTTCACCCTCGAAAAACAATCAATTTGCAAGATTTCTCCATGGAAAAATTCAATTCTCTAAATTTTATGACTATAGCTACTTTTTATCACAATCAAAACACTACAACAAGCCTTTCGGATAACCAATTAAAACACTACAACAAGCCTTTCGCATAATCTTTTCATGTGACTTTAATTTGAATGTGAAATAACTTAAACTTAGTGTTTCTTTGGCTTAGAAATGCTAACTAAATGTTTTTTCCATTAATTCATACTTATGTTCAGCATCACTTATATTTAGTGATTTTCAATTTGTTTTCTTGTTTCCTAATCTAAATATCCATTTTTCAATAATATTTAAATTTAGTTATTATTTCTTTACCATTATCTCCACTAGTTAATGTAACTTTAACTTAATAGTTTCTTACCTATTGATGTATCATAAAAAAAATCGATTGTTAAAAAAAAACATTTAGAACTGTAACAATATTCTTCAATTAAATTCCAGAGAGAATTAGTACATATCGGCATGTAACTCATGGACTTTTCCTTAACATACCAAAGCACTTGCATTGTTTCCATGTGTGCGACGGGATAATGCATAGTTTAAAAGGCAAGTTGATATCTATTTTCTTATAACCTCCCAACTATTTGAAGGGAACAAATAAAGACAATTTCTTCCACATGTACATCTTTAGGTCATTGAGCATGTGGTTGCAAGCAAATTCCATGAGCATTGCATTTGGTTGTGGAAGGTTGGGAATTAGTGTAATCACGAGGTCTGAATTTGTGGGATGGATGCCTACATCCGATGTAGCTCTCGGGCTAATTAAATTGTTCATGATTTTAAGAATTCTTTTAATATGTGGTGGTGGCGTGCATTTCCATTTACGGCGACTGTAATTGATAAGGTCCGGTCGGTATTGGTGGTAGGGATATCATGTTCCTTTTAATAGGCATGATTTAAGGAGTAACGAGTGTAATAGTTTATATATATAAACAATGACGATTAAAATATGTCAAAATTAAAGATATCTATATCTATATATATAACCGATGTCAACTTAAAGATA
>APFE031067584.1:9904-25702 GCA_000404065.3 Pinus taeda | reverse complement strand
TATATATTATTTTTTCATATGAAATCATAAAATTATTATACATTTGGAAATTTATTTTTCCAAATCTAAATTTAAAATCAATTTACAGTGGTCTATTTTTCTAAATATTTAATATTGGTTAAATGTTCTTTATATTAAATTAAAAAACACTTCTCAACTCAATAAATACATACAAATAGTGTTATAATTTAGATTAATTGGAGCAATAAGCGTCTTAGGTAGGGTTTTGTCAGATCTGTGATGTTTTTCTGCTTAACCTTTCTGGCTAACTGTGACTGAATGGATCACTTCACTAAAACCATCTCACCGCAACAGTCCTCCCTGATCTAGTGCAGTGAGGTGTCTTCCAAGTGACTTGCCCCTCACTCAGACGAGAGGGGCCTCCCTCCTTCAAAGATGTTGTTAATCACACTTCGTTTGTCCAAGGCACCAAGCCATCACCACTGACAACTGCTTCAACCTCGATGGCCATGGAAACCCTAGTTATGAGGGCCCAATGGAAGGCCAGAGGGGGGAATCACTGCCTTCCAAAAGCAACAACAAATCCTAAGTTCATGATTCCTAACAATTCTCTGGAGCAGTCACGACAATACATGAAGGATCATGCCATGATTTGTAAGTTTCTAGGCATTTGGCCCTGGGAACACCATAACTTACAGTGGATCTAGAAAAAATGGGCTCCACAAGGTCAGATAAAACTACATGTCATAGACAAAGGGTTCTTCATAGTGATATTTGAAGAATTGGAGGATAGAAAACACATCTTTGAGAATGGGCCATACTTCATGAGTAGTGCGGGTCTGTTCCTACGTTATTCAGAGGAATGTTATAATCATGACAAGGAATAATTTCAGGTGACACCATTCTTGGTTAGGCTATACTCTCTCCCAAATGACTTCTTGGAACCAGACACCTTCAAAGTGATTGGCAATGATATTGGGAAATTTGTGAAAGTATCGAAAATAGCCAAGAGGCTAAGTCATGCATCATATGCTTGCATATGTGTGTAAATCAACATCACTCAACTACTCCCAAAATCTATAGATCTGGTCTACCATGACTGTATATGGACCAAACTCCTCGATTGCAAGTACATTTCATTTAAATGATGTCGATGCCATGAATATGGCCATCTATTTAGATATTGCTCGATCACCATTGTCGAAGATCACCAAGTCGCTTAGTAAAGAGATGAGGAAGGGTTCCAACAAGTTGGTGGAAGGAGGAATCGATCGGTTCGAGCTCAAATTGGACCCCTAAATTTGCGCCCTCCATCTACCCCCACATCGACACCTCCACAGCGACGATCTACAACTATGCCTCAGCACACAAAAAACCTTGACCCCCAGGGATGCAAACCCTTTTGAAATATCAGAAACAAATGAAAAAGAGGAAGAACTACCACTATAAGTCCCAAGTCAACCCTAAAGACCACTCTAAGCCATGTAGTTGGACAAGCTCATCCCCCACCAAGGGGATAAACTTGCATCCAGGAGGAAAATTCCGGAAACTATAGAGAATGATTGCACACTGAAGGAAATCTTGAACCAAAACAATAGAGTTGTAGAGACAGACGAGAAACACATTAGACTTGGAATCGAAGAGTAGAAAATGTTGGACATCTTCAGAATATCGATCAAAACGGATATCAAAGATATTCCTACAAACCAGCTAAATCACTTTTGCCTTATTTTCAATCAATGGATTGCTAGATCTAGGAAGCAAGAAGCTGATCCAAAACCTCCAAGCAAGGAAGGCAAACTTTTAGCCATTCCTCTCCTAGATCTGGATGTCCAGAGAAACGAAAGAAGGGAAGGAAGATGACAAAGGAAACAATTGGAGAAGGAGGTGAACTTTTGCTGAACTCGAGCCAGATGGGACAATTCATGGATTATTTTCCTAGATCGGTCTCTCCTTCTTAATGAATTTAGTATCATGGAACATTCAGAGCTTAAACAGTAAAGGTAAGCTCCACTTTCTCAAAGAAAAGATAACTAAGTATAATCCAGATATATTGTTACTACAAGAAACAAAGATAGTGGCAGGAAAACTAATGGAGGCAAACCAGCATTACTAGAAGTATAACGATGTAATGATGATAGATGCAGTAGGTTCAATGGGTGGAATCACAATCCTATGGTATCTGAGTGAATTCATCTTCATAGAGTGGACCAACTTCCATTTCTCCCTTTCTGGAACTTCTTGGCTTGTGGGCTCAGAAACTTGGTTCAGTCTAACATTGGTCTATGGACCTTTTGTCCCCTAGGACAAGGAACTATTTCTAAAGAATATTCAAGCCCTCAACCTTCATTAGACTTCTCCAGACTAGATCATTGGATGAGACTTCAACATAATTAAGAATTTGGAGGAAAAAAGAGGCAAAATCCGAAGACTTGATCCAACCTTCATGGCTTTCAATGCGTTGATTGAGGATCTTCACCTAGTGGATGTAGACACAAAAATGAGACTCTACAGATGGAACAATGTGCACGGAGGAAAAAACAAGGTGTCTTGCGATGTGGATCATTTCCTTCTATCAAAAGATATTATTTTGAAAGACTAGGATATTGAAGCTTCCATTCTTCCTTTTATGGGGTCAAATCATTAGCCTCTATGTCTTGATCTGACTTCATATACCCCTCCCAAAAGTAAGCCTTTTGGGTTTGAAAGATTTTGGTTGTGACATCCAAGTTTTGTGGGAAAGCTTCAATAATGGTAGCAAAGTTTAGATGTGCTCACAGGTTCATGCATTTAGATATTTTAGAGGAAACTAAAGGCCCTAAAGAAAAAAATTAAAATTTGGAATCATGAGGAGTCTGGGAGCATATTTGTAGAGAATCAAAAACTTGAGGATGAGATGGAGACACTTCATATGTAGATATTTTGTGAGGGACACTCCGAGGAACTGGCTGTTGAAGAAGGACACATGGTCTTGGAGTTTGAGGAACGAATAATACAAGAAGAAGATTTATGGAGGAATAAATCATGGATTCAATGGCTCGCGGAGGGGGAGAAGATTTCATAAAAATTTCATGGATCTATGATAAGCCACTATCAGCACAACCGAATCATTTCGCAAATCTTGATCCAGGGTACATTCCTGGAGCACCATGAAGATACGTAACGAGGTTTGACCTCTTTATACTCCTTGTTGTTGGATTAAAAAGGGCATGGCATGTCATAAGACATTGCGAATGTAACATGACATATTTTCTCTCTGGTAATGCCAGATCAAAATGTGGGTTCACTTAGCCCAATCTCTTATGAGGGAGTGGAAGTGGTGGTCAAGGATATTCCCTCCAATAAAGCACTCGAGCCCAATGGTTTCACCTAGAAATTTTTCAAGGCTTTTTGGCCATTTCTAGGGCCGAAAACTATGGCGATGGTGGAGGAATCCCACCAGCTCAGGAAGGTCTGGTTAGGTTTGAATGTTATTTTATCACATTTATTCCTAAATGCAAAGAGGCCAAATCTCATAGTGGCTTTAGACCGATAGCCCTCTGCAATGTTATTTACAACATTATATCCTCCATTCTGGTTCGATGACTAAATACCATCCTCCACCACATCATTAGCTAGGAATAGTCATGTTTTGTAGAAGGATGACAAATTTTGGATGGAATAATTACATCCCATGAAGCCATCCACTCCCTCAAGATCCATATCAAGTAGGGGATGTTTCTTAAGGTGGTATTTTCAAAAGCTTATGACAGATTCCACTGGTCTTACATCTTAGCAATTATGTGCGCTTTTGGATTCTCTGAAGATTGGGTACACTTGATCAAATCACTGATCTCTACCCCTTTATTTTCCATTCTGGTGAATGGTTCCCCATCAACCACCTTCAAACCTTCCAAGGGCCTCCACTAGGGTGATACGATCTCACCTTTCCTCTTGATCATCATAATAGCAGGACTCAACAGGTTGATCACAGCATCCAAAAGTACCAATGCTCTACAAGGCCTACACCTGCCAGGAACCAATCTCACCATGACTCATCAATAATTTGTATACAATAATCTCTTGTACGATGAATCCACTATATGGGAAGCCCTCCAGATTGATGGTATCCTTCTCAACTTCAAGGTGTCCTCAGGTATCCTCCTTAAAAAAGAAAAGTCTAGTATTTATTTTTTTCATACCCCTCATCTTGTTCAAACCTTTCTTGCTAGGGTCCTTGGATTCATTATCGCATATCTATCGTCAAAATACTTGGGGGGGCCCACTCCTAGCCAATCCAATTCACATCACTCCTTGGATGTAATTATGCTAAAAAAATTTAAAAAAATTATCAAACTAGACTGTCAGAGTCGTTAACCTAGAAGAGCGGGCTACTTTACTAAAAGCGGTCTTGCAGGCGATCCCTCTCTATCACTTATCTACTAGGAACACATCTCTCAACAACTTCACCTATGTAATATTCCTTGTAGTTATCTAACAAATTAAGATGGAGATATTTAACCGTTGGAAATTTTTCTCTTCAAGAAGCATACCTCATAAAAAATAATTCTTTTGAAAACCCCAAAAGGACAATATGGAACAAAATATGGGTAGAAAAACTTTGGCCAAAACTACCACACTTCCTCTGGTTAATGGGGCATAAGAAGATCCTGACATGAGAGAGATTGTTGAAACAATGATACTCGGGCCCATCCAGATGCCCCCTCTATGAGAACAATGAGGATACAATGTAACACCTACTGAATGTGTGCCTGACTACTGGAAAAGTATGGGACATGATTGCCACACTTTTTGGCCCCTTTAGCCGTCATCCAGAGGATATCTTGGAAATTATAGAAGGTTGATGGACCCAAAGATTTAAGAACCCCATTGTTAATCAATCAAGGCGGTTGACGTTGATATTTACCCTCTCAAATGTGTGTGTTGGGAATGGGTCCCCTAGGGTTAATTTTGGGATTAAAACCCAAGATTTGTGACTAAAGGCCCAAGTTTTGTGGCTAAAGGCCCAAGTTTTGTATAAAGAATGTGAAGTCTCTGCATTTTGTGGTCGCGCAACGCGAAAATGTACAAATTCAAAAGGGTTTCCACCCTTAGTTTAGGTAACTTGTGTTGTCTTGATGAGATCCACCCTTGGTCCATAGACCATGGGAATGTACAAAAAGGGAGAGTATTACAAGAGGCTAAGTATTTCTTAGTATTTTGGGGCGATTGATTAATGCAATTGGTCTGTGACAGTTAAGAGTGAAGAGTCTTAGCGTAGGAAAGAGGCTTTATAGCTATGTGCACAAACGCCTAGGGTAGAATCCCATAGCTAAGTGTGCAAACCCCTGCAGCTATGAGCACAGGGAAGTTAGAGTCTGTACTAAAGATTTGAATCATCAATAAAGACAATTATTCTGGAGATCTCTGTGTATGAGCTATTTTACTTTTGTTATAATGTATGCAGTTACGTTATGTTGAATACTGGGTTTATGATTTAATGATGTATTGATGCATGAATTTATGTGTTTTACTTTGTCATATGAATGCAAGTAAAAATATATGCTTACGTGAAGATAATCATAATGCATGTTGAAGTTATCCAATACTTTAGCTAATATGTGTAGACACGGAAGTAAGGGTAATTATAGAGGCCTGTAAGCATTTGAGTTGCGTATTTAGGGTACGCGAAGGATGATTGCAGACATTCGCAAAGGTCTCGAAGCCAGATAAGAGAAGTGTGTCGATAAGCCCGAAAGGGCTTACTGGTCCGCACGAAGGAAGGGTTAGGGTATAAAACGACATCACAACTATCCCAGGGTGTGGAAACTTGGTTCCTACATCACCCATAATGCTTCGGGTGAGACTTCAGTCCGTGCTCCGTGGATTGATGCTGAAAGGGCCAGTAGTCTAGGGATTTGCTTGGCTAATTAACATTGAACCTGGGTCAGGGCCCATGAAGCCAAAAAATGCTTCCGTTGTCGAAACCAGGATCTTCATAATGAGATGTGTGATGTCGCATCATTGGAATCCAACTAAGAAGGAGATCAAAGTCTAGTTGGATGGAAAGATCCACAAATTCGCGGCATAAGAGAACATGAATTCTCAATTAACGAAAGAACAGTGGTTGGATAGATACCTGTGCATGGAGATACACAAGATCTTCTTATGTTACTTCTCAGTCAAATTGTACGAGTGAAGCACGAAATTGGCAGATGACCAAGGAAGGTAGAGGCTTGACAGTCCAATAGTCAGGACCCTGGAGTTAGTGTAGAGATTAGAAGTCTCTGAATATAAGATCAAATGTGCTATCAATCATTGGCTCGATTGAATCATAGGAGAGTTCGTGACAAAGTTCGTGGTCAATACCTCAATTGGTTACAACAAAGCATAGCGCTACTTCTTCAAGGGGCCATGAGGTAAGTATTTAAAAATCTTAAATACTTGGATTAAGATGCTCTTGTGTGAAAAGAAGGTTATGCAGATGACTTGATGTTTGGGGCTATCCAAAGTGGAAGGACATTCAAGAACAAAGGGGAAATAGGCCTTGAATATAGCCTGCTAATGGAACCTCCTCTCAGTGATGACAAGGAAGTAGCACAGGCATCTTCACAGAGCATTGTTCAATTGATAAAGCAAGGGTCCCCACGAATACCCCACGCACCCACACCGCGCCCATCTTCACCTGCGCTGCATACACCTTCGCCACCGTTCAATATGGCGAACTCAATAAAGCTACCTGTGTTCAAGGGTGTGGGAAATGAAGATATAGACCAGTTTTGGTTTGTCGCAAAGGCTATAAGGGAAGCTTAGGGTATCATGGATGACAAAATGAAGAAACCAACATTGGTTAGTGCTTTGCAGGATCATGCAATGATGTGGTACATTAAGTACTACACTGATAACCTGACATCCACGCTGGTAGATATCCAGACTGTGTTGAATAAGGAATTCGATAGACCTAAGTCTAAAGCACAATCAATTGTGGGATTCAAAGATATCATGATGAAGCCTGGTGAGACACCCTAGGATCTGGATCAAAGATTGAAGTGTACAATCTATGAAGCTAACATGAATCTAACTGATGGGCAACAGCGTGAATGGTTTGTGGCTTCGCTCCTGCCTCATCTAAGGGTTGCGCTACCACAACAAAAAATTGGGACCCAGGTGGAAGCCCTGGAAATTACGATGAGATTGCATGAGACACCAATGCAAGATGCTAATCTAGGGGTTCAACAGATTCATGCACAGTTATAGACCCTTTGCCTATAAATGCAGAGCTCGAAGAA
The DNA here is from genome assembly GCA_000404065.3 of Pinus taeda. Classification (NCBI taxonomy): domain Eukaryota; kingdom Viridiplantae; phylum Streptophyta; class Pinopsida; order Pinales; family Pinaceae; genus Pinus; species Pinus taeda. The sequence goes on along the minus strand of APFE031067584.1, from coordinate 18,473 downwards.
AGATAGAACAACTCACCCTGAGGTGTGCGAAGAATTTTAGTGCTTGAAGTGCAAAATCTAGGGGCATGACAAGGATCACTGTCTAGTTTTCACAAATTATGTTGCAGCAGGCAGGCCAATGCCTCTACGGCCAGAAGCTCCAGCAGGGCCAAGTACATGGCCCATGTTATGGTGTGATATCTATTAGGTAGTTGGAAGACATGCTACAGACAATTTCCATTTGTTGCAGAAATTCATACAAACACCACAACAACTCTTCTACAACTTCTGTCAATTGGTGGGTCATGATGAGCTCAATTGTCGTAGTTATGAATTAATGATGGATAAAACACCTACATATATGGTGTAGGTAGAAACTTGGCCTCCAGACCAAGGTGTTGGGGGAGCGCGGACGAGGCCGAGGTGGGGGAGGACCAGGTAGAGGTTGGGGACAAGTCATTTGTTATAACTGTGGGGACCAAGACACTATGCACGATACTACCCAAATCTGATGCATCTGTCATGCCATTATTGTACTTAGTTTGAACATGCGACAGAGGATTTCCCTATATTATTAGCTAAGATATGCGAAAAGGGAGCGTAGCCTCAGCAACCGACTCAAAACCTATGGATGATGAGGGTTGATCCCCGCGAGGAATATTGTAAGGTAAATATTGTGCTGTGGAGTGGAGTGACGACTAGTGAAGATAAGGGGAAGCACCCTGAAGAATATGAGTGGGTCTGTAAAGTGCTAGAAAAAGGGACCTGGTTTGATCTAGAATGCGCAAGAGAAACGTTTATGGAAGTGAAGAAAAGCTTCGCTAAGGCCTCTACCTCAAGAAGTCAAGAGAAGTCGACTGAAGAAATGGACTCGTCCATGATTACTACTTTCTTAGAAACCTGTATGAAGCTGCTATGCATTAAGCATTAGAAAAGGTATGTAATTGCCACTTATTTCTCTATCTTTTCCTTTAATTCATAACTTCTTTACATTCTAAGATGATCATATGATAAACGACTATGATAGAATTAAGGGGAATTGTGATTAATGTAAAACGATTAATTATTGTATTTTTTCATGCAGAGAGTGAAGAAAATGGAAAATGGCCATTCTGGAGGAAAAGACAAGGCAAAACCAACTGTTGTCCCTTTGATAGGAAACCACATCCAGACAAGGAGATCAAGAGCAGAGCACATGGACCAGGAAAAGGAAGAAGAAATGCAATATCAGTGCAAGAGGATGAAAAGATAACTGAAGATCAAAGATATGGAAAATCCCTCAGGATCCTTTGATCCTAAGGGATCACTACCTCAAGGCTATCTATATTTTTAGTATTTCCACCTAGCCACTATAAAAAGGGACAACGCTGCTAGCCCAAAGAGCAGATTATTATGGATTTATAGAATTTGTTGTTGCAATCTGAACTTTGATCATCGCCTCTCTTTAAAGAGCGACCAATGTAACTCTGTTTTTATGATTAATACATAAACTGCGTTGGTGTTCCATTATCTGATTCTAGAGTAACCATAGCAGTGCGTCCGTGGTGGCTAAGGGCCCGACCCTAGTGGAACACTTGCTTTTTGTATCATTATTTTCTTATTACAGTCGTGTGTGGTTTGATTTCCTTTACTTGCTTTATTCAGTAATCTCCTGTTCTTAAACATTTCATTGACTTTCTCTGTTATGTCGAATTAGTAATTGAATGGTAATATTATTATTTGCAACTGGAAATGTTATGCTGTTCATTCTGAAATAATATCACATTGTCTAATTCGGATATTGTTGTTCATTTATAGATTGACATTGCTATTCATTTACACATTGGCACAGTTGTTCATTCACATATTGATATTACTGCTCATTTAGCTATGTTTTACCTATAATAGTAATTGTTGTGCATTCAAATTACTGTTTCATTACAACTACAATTTTCGTTCCTTTATATCTGTGGTTAATACTTCTTATGTTAGAATAAGATTACTGATTCTATAGTCTCCGTGTGTTTACATTTGATTAAGTTTGTTGTTCAATATTTTGTAGACTTACTTAGGTTTGTCATTCCTTTCTTAGATTGTTGTTCAATTCATTTATCGGTTAAAGGTTATTGTTCAATTCCTTTCGGTTAAGATTGCTGCTTAATTCATTCCTGCAGATTGTTGTTTGATCTTTTCAATAGATTAGTTGTTGTTCCTTTCTGTTATTTCCAGCATTTTCTTTGGTGTGAACAAAAAGATCCACAACTGTAGCGAACATTGACTACTGCTTTCTAGTTCCCAGATTGGAGATCTTATCTTTGATTGATTTTCATTTGCATCAATTTAAAAAGGAAAGAGTTATCATTACTGCATCCTTGACTGATGATTGTTGTAGTTTCTTAAATAAATTATTTAGTTACAAGCATTTCAATTTCTTGCCATTACATTTAGAGTTTATTTCCAACATTTATTTACTTTTTTAGAACACTATACTCCTAGCATTACCCTCAAACAAGTGACCGCCTCAGACTGAGTACACTCTTGAGATAAAAAATTGTACCTGGATTGATAATTAAAGGGTAAATAGAGGTTAAAAAGACCCTTTTTACAGCTCAACATTTTGGCACCGTTGCCGGGGAAGAGAGTGTAGCCATTTGTTTCTTTTGAAAAGAGAGTAGTGTAAGTACCTGCTAAGAGAGAATTGGGTTTTAAAAACGGAAGGTAAGAACCTGCGTATGGAGCATGTAACAGCCCTGCTCCCCCGCCCACTTTCCTACAGATTTGTTGTTATTTTGGGTAGAAATAAGTATTTGATTTGTGTGCATGACTAAGCAGAAAAAGCCTGAAAAGAATCTTAAATCACTACCCAAGCCTGATAAAGCTAAGGGGCTGGTGACCCTTGGCTGATCGACCTTCATAGATGAAATCCTTGAAAAAGCAGAATCTCAACCTTTAGTAGGATCTAGAAAAGTTGCTTCTAGACAACCTACTAGTTCCCTTCAGGCCACAGAATCACCATCTGTAGCCTTTGCCGAGGTGCACAACCAAACAGAGGAGCAAGGTTTTCAGGAAATTGAGAATTCTAGCCCAAAATCATGACAATAAGGGAATATTAGTAATGTCTATGAAGGAAGAGGAGAAACAAGGGAAACTGAAGAACCAAGATCTCCTCTTGGGATGGTTCAGCTATTGAGCAACCCAGATAAGGTAAGTGTTGTCAAAATTATCCAGAAGTAAGCTGAAGAACCTGAAGAGCTAAAATCCCACCAAACATTACTTCAACAACGAACTCTCATCATCCTAGACAAAGGAAGTGTTGTTAAGGACATTCCTATTAAGGCCATTCTTGCTCCTTCTAGCTAGCATAGGAATACCCTCCTAGAAATCCTAAAAGGATATTGGCACATATTTGACCAAATGGCCCAGAACCAGCAAACCCCCCAAACCTCCATACTGTAATATCCCATTGTAGATATCGCAGTTAGTGCACCTATGAATGCCATTCCTCTCCAGCATATCCCTACATTCCATGGCTTAACATTGGAAGATACATACGCATTTTTGTTCGAATTTGATGTGTTGTGCAGGGGGTATGACTATACCACCAATCCCAAAAGGCTGAAATTATTCCCCTGTACATTAAAAGGAGCTACTTTACGATGGTTTATGGGGTTAGGTGGAGGTGTTATAAATGACTGGGATCAGATGAAAGGTGATTTCCTAAAAAAATATCACGATTGTTGTGGGTCTAGAGAGTTAAAATATGAAATATTTCAGATGGTAGCTAGACTTAATGAAACACTAGAAGAATATGTTGAACGTTTTCAGTATAATCTTCAAAGGTCTCCTTATGCATCATTACCCTTACCTGATAATGTATTAAAAAAAACATTAATTAAAGGCATGAGGGAACAATGGTTTGAAACACTAAATATTATGGGAAAAGGAGACATTTATCAAGAAAATTTCGCTGACATTATTGACTTATGTATCAGGAATTCGTGAGGCAGCACAAGGCTAAAACCAGTAGAACATGATAGGTTCACAAGGGACAACAAGATCTCTGGAGAAGGAGTAACTCGCGCAGAAGTCGGAAATTTATTGGAGAATTTCAAAACTGATATAAGGGGAATTTTGACAATGCAGCTCGATATTATGCAAGCAAAACAGAAACAAGTAGAAGTCGAGAAAAATCTGGAAATATTCTGCCCCAGATGCAGAAAGAAACACAACTATAAAGAGTGTCCACTAGACGCAATTCAAGTCTGTGCTATCTGTACAAAAGACCACTCTACAGAGAATTGCCCCTCACTTCCTAGTTTGAAAGCAGTATACAAAGAAGTGGAGGAAGAATCAGAACCGGTGTACCTACTCAATCAGCGCTGTCAATGGTGTTACACAATGGTTTGTCACTGTCCTCATTTCAGTCCTTCTATTGTGTCATGTGTCAAGTCAACATGTTCATATCTTCCCATTGATGCAAGAAGATTAAGCAAATGCTCTCTGTTGCTACAAATTGACCCTCATTCCTTAAGTTTCTACCCCGTCGCTAGTAAACCCTAAATATACGCAATGTTCCCATGTCCATAATGGTCTCATCATGACCCCGTTGCCAGTGTACATTTATTTCTTGCAACGGTTGGATTTCTAGACTCGGCACAAGGTCATGAGTTGTATCTTGCGACGACGAGTCTGCATGCATTGTCTCCTTGTGATGTTGTTGCGAGTAATGAGTTCATGAGCCGTGATGATCTATATTTGGCAAATTAGTTCAAACATTCAACCTTCTGGATGTCTCTAAACCTAGTTATTGGGTCAGTTTGGGTCGTCTTTTTGCCTCTGGGTTGGTGGCTCCGCCTCTTGTGAAACCTCCCTTGAGGATAAGCTCCCTCTCCCTCATTTCATGGAGACTCCTTCTCCTATAAAATCACTCACCATTGCTGTGATCTGCTAGTTTATTTTAACTAGTTAGCAATTCCTTTGGTTGAGCAGTGTTGTTAGTGCTTTTGAGTTTGATAGATAGTTGGTGTGAGTGTGACAAGTGTGAGATTGTTGATAGCTCGTGGAAGGTTGTGGAGTGCCCTTAACTTTGTGTTAAAGCTTATGAGTGAGAGAGAGACATTGTATGTTGGGAGATTCATCCTTGAAGAGTGAATGCTTGAGAAACATACTGGCTAGATCCTCTGAGAAGGCTTGTGGCGTCAAGACTCGGTTGTAAGCATTCTCTTATTTCATTATTAATACAATCAATGATGTTTTCCTATGTCTTGTATGTAATTTACTTGATAGCTCATGACTTCTTGACTTTATGAGTAAATAGATCATTGTTGTTTTCTGGTTATGTACTTGTTGTATTTCCTTTGTATTGTTTCAAGTTGATCACTCATTGAGGAGAAAGAAGCGGAAGCTGGAGCAACGCAACGGAACTTCATCGACCACCGATTGAGGTAGGCCTCCAACGATGATTGTTTAAGGAAATCAATTGTTGATCTGTCTTTGTTGTGACAAGACCCGCTCTAGGGCTAGAGGGATTGCCTTTGTCTGTAGAGGGAACACTTTCCTGCATCACAAGTTGGCGATTCCACTGGGGAATATCCTATGTTTTTCTCTTGTTTTCTTTTGCTTGAATTTGAGTTAATGTCTTTTCGATTTTGGGGTTGAACCATTAGTCTTTTGGGTTACCTGGGTCAATTTGGGAAATTTATTTGTTGCCTATAATGATAGGTTGGTCTTTGTTTGGGAGTTTTTATTTTCCTTTCATTGTTTTTAAGTTCATCACTAAAAAAAAATTAAACAGTCACACTGACATCGCGTTGTCTCTTTTTTGTAAGTCTGTGCGTTGCTGAATCCTGTCACATAGTCATGATGACTCCTGAAATCAGTCCGTCACATGAAAGACGTGTACTTTCACGATGACATCGCTCTGTTGCTACAGCTAATGGCTGATCGGCACTATTTGCTTGTGTTACATATGCGACGATTCCTATATAATTGTTTTTTCAATTCTGCCTCCTGAATTCATCAGCCTGGTTAATCCCTAGTCACATTTCTCTTATATATTAGTTTGTTTTAATTGCTTTTAGTTAAGGTGCTCACTTTTTGGCTTCATTGAAAGGAATCTTGTATTGTTGGCTTTGTGACCTAGTTTTTCAAGTTTTGAATTATTTGGCTTGGTTACTTGTCTGTTCAAGATTCATCCGCAACCTTCTAGTTGATGCACTTGAAATCTTTCCATCGCTTGTTTCCTTCTGGTTGATGTTTAGTGTTATTTGTTGAACCAATTTCCATATTGATTTGATTGTTTCGCTACCAGACATAGATTACAATTATTTGGATCAATCAGTTTCTTGCTTGCTTGTTTGTTTCTTTAGAATTCAAAGCTATCAAAATCAAAAGATTTCATTCATTAGTATGCGAAACTGAAAGTGTATTTTTCATTCCAAATTTTAAATCTCTCATTAGTAGCATCAATGCACTGTAGGGAATGATGTGTTTATACATTGTGCCTCTTGAGTGACTGCATTTGCTGATCTTGGTTTTGTTTTGGTTTGGGAATGATCTCTCTACCCTTCTGTAAGTAGGAGTTCATCGAAATGAAAGATGATTTATTCATTCTAGTTGCATCCTAGGTTTTTGATACACATACGGTAAGCCCTGGAAATTGAAACATAATTCAAGATCAACTCTAAAATGAACTGAATAAACCTAACAACACATTGGAACATAACGCACATTATTTCGAGGTCTAGGCTAGAGACATGCTCCAACGTCGTTAAACCTAGTCTCTATTTTTTTCACTTAAGGTTGGGTGATTCCTCATTTTGTGATTCAATAGCTGCTAGCATGGACTTGCACTCCCAGTACCATCGAGTATATGTTGAGAGACTCCACTAGGTTATCATCCTATATCCTTAGGAAGCTGTGTTTATCGCCTTGCAAACCGTAATGCATCGAACACAACATTCGGGAAGATTGACTGCCGTACAGAAAGTCCCTGGTTTTGATATGATCACCATGGTGTATATGCAATTCTACGGGTTGTTTGGTAAACCTTTTGCCTAGTTCTCTAGAGTAGTCAATTTCGTTCCTTTTCGGACACCCTAAAAGAAAAGGTCCATCTGAGCACTTCTCCTTTTAGGCTCATTAAACCTTGAAAGAGATAGAGTCACCTTCTCATCCTTTTCTCGACTCTTGAAACATGAAAAGGTCAAGTTTTGTTCATGCATCATAAAGTTTACTACCCACGAAATATTCCTGGTAACAGTTTGAGTTCTTGGTTGTGATAAGAGTGTTTTTCAGGCTCGTTCCAAATGGAAACATCCCTTGAGTCTAACGGTCAACGTCTTCCCCTAGATGGAAATCCTGGTATGTTTCCACCATTTGGAAATGCTGGTGCTTCGTATATGGCAACATTGTCTTTGTCTAGGTTAACTATCGGTTTGCCCGTTTGGTTGTTTTCAACCTCAGTGGTCCCGATCATCGTGACTCCTGTTCCACTATCTCCTTCATCTTAACCACGACACAATGATTCCAAGGTTGAGCCTATGCCTTCTTCCCCTGTTTCTTCCTCCTCCTCTCCTCCTTCACCTGGTGCAAGTTCCACATATGGTAACCAGGAGACTAAGAAGAAGAAGAAGAATAAGTATGATAAACGCAAGGCCACCTATGCAACTATTGCTTCGAGTACATCTTAGGTTGTACCACCCTCTGCTCGTCTGTAGAAGGTTAAGTTTCCTTGTAAATTATCCAAGGGAAACCATCTTCTTCGTGATTGTCCTAGCATTCCTCGAACCTTAGAAGTATGGTCTCATGATTCGGCTCATCCCTCATCATCCTCTGAAGCTCATGATGATGCTACCCTATCAATTGGAAACAGTAAGAAGAAAGGGAAGATTTGATTCCCCTGTAGGATATGTGAAGGAAACCATCCCCTTCACCTTTGTCCGCTCATGGATAAAGCTTCTGCCATTTTGGAAAGTCTTACAGCTTCTTCACCTCGACTTCCCATTGGTTATCAGAGGCTCTCTTCAGACCCTCTCTTCATTGACAAAGATATTAGCTTAGATTCTTCTCTTGTCCACCCTCCTCTTCTCGAACCTGGCTGTTGTCAACCTGTTCCTGACCAACCATTGGTCAGAGAGAGTGTCGACTTGGATTCACCATCCTTTGATCACTCTATTTTGGAATACCATCATGATCGCACTGCTCATGTTCTTCTCGTCTCGTCAGATTCTCCTGATTCCGAGAATGACCCTCCTATCCTCGCTGATTAGGAGCATACTTCTTTAGTTCCTATAAAGCATGGGGGCAATCATATGATACCCCCACCGAGTAGTTCATTCGTTTCCTTTGACTGGAGTCATTTGACTACATTTTTCCTTCCATCCTACATGCCTTTCCAGATTACCATACATGCCTATGATAAGGTAATACTTGGCACTGTCTTGGATGAAGGTGCATCGGTTAGGCTTATGCCTTTCACTACTTGACAAGTTTTGGGCTCCCCGTAGCTTGTGCCAGTCATGTAGAATCCATTGGCGTTTGACAGAGGGACCAGTCAACCTTTAGGGATCCTCGCAAAGTTTCCTGTTACTTTGGGAGGCAAAACTATCTG
>APFE031067582.1:91528-101759 GCA_000404065.3 Pinus taeda | reverse complement strand
TTTTTATTAATATAAATTTATTTTAATCATGATCATATATCTAGATATTTCCTCAAAGTTAGAAAGTTAGAAGGAAATATTTAGAAAGTTTAGGAGACAAACACAAGTTCCTCAAACACAAATTTCAAAAAATTACTTGAATAATTGGACACACGGTATAATTGAATTATTAGTTGCTCATTGGAAGAGGCCAAAAATAAAAATGTTTAGGGAAAGTTACTATAATTTTCATTAGGCAAATCAAATTATAATCACACCCATGGAATTGTAGAAAATATATATAATAGTATTACAAAACAAATTTTCATATTTAGAAGGGCTCAAATATTAGAGATATAGCAAGAAAAACTCCATCAATTCAAATTTTAAACAAATCAGTAATTTAAAAAGTGACCTAATTGTTGATTAAAAGATCCATTTTTTTTATGGCTGAAAAATATGATAAAGAGGAGTACTATTGATATTTCCAATATGCCTTCAAAGAAAGTTACTACACCAATTAAATCTACTGAAGGCTCATCCTTAACTCATGAAGAAAGTGAAGACTTAGAACTTGTGTTATCTCAATTAGAGAATAAATTTAATGAAATAGATGGTAGTATGTTGAAAAATGTGGATTTATCTCATTCTTAGAAAATGTTAAAAGAGAAATAGAAAAGAAGATGAATAGAAATAATGAAGAAATGCAAAACTCCTTCACGGAAGAAGTAAAAGAACTGATTTTTTTTTTATTTATTAAAGGACCTTCCTAAGAGAGATGTGGAGATACAAGGAAATCATGAACATAAGGAGAAGCATGATGTTGAGAATTAATTTCAAATGAGGATTATGTTATCACAATTGGAGGGAAAATGTTTAATCACAAAACCCATAATCATGAAATTTCAATCCAAGATCCACATCATCGAGTCTTCAAGTTAGCACCAAGGAACTACTACATTCTGAAGATCAATATGAGGACATTTGTTAGTAATGATCTAGTAACATGGATATCTCGGAGGGAGTAATACTTTTATCGACAATCGGTGGCATCCTTATAACAACTTAATATCACATCAATTATTTTGGAAAAATACCAACATCTATGGTATCAATGGATTTATGAAAGGAAAAAGGGCTCTGTTATATCTTGGTCCATTTCTGTAGAGGAGTTAATAGCACATTATGGCGATATAAGAGAAATACATTCTTCGATCAATTGGTAAATATTAGAAAAACAATTTGAATTATAGAGCACATTTAAAATTTCCAAAAGTTGAGTCTCAAGTTAAAGAATATTTCATATGATAATATGTTAGACCTGTGAATGGAAACTTTAAAGGAAAGCATCCAACATGAGGTGAATCTCTTTGAACCTAAATCTCTAAAGTGTGCTTTCAGTTTGGCAAGGAAAGTTGAGAGTAAAAATATGGCCACTAGAAAATTAGTCACTAATAATTATAGCAAAGATCATGCTCCCTCTCCAAAACCTACAAGGTTGACTCCTTAACAAATGGATGGAAGAAGAGAAAAGGGACTATGTTTCAACTATGATAGAAATTACAGTAAGAGACATTATGTGATGAGAAGAACTAATTATAAATATACTCTGAAGACGAAGAAGATGACGAATTGGTCCCATCAAAATATTTAGAGCTTAAATAGACTACTCCAACAATATCTTGTCATGCATCAACTGGAATCAATACTCCACAAACCCCCAAGATAGAAGGATATATCAAAATGAAAAAGGTAACAATGTCGATTGATTCAAGTAATACCCATAACTTCATCGATTACAAATTATCATCACTTCTTGATTGTTTCATATATCTAGCACCAAAGCTTCATGTAATGATTATAGATGGAGACACCATAAATTGTGCAGGGAAGTGTCATAGTATTAAGTTCAATATGGAGGAGTATTTGCTGGAAAATCCCATGATTGCAATACAAATGGGTGGTGTTGATGTTGTATTAGGGGTCTAATGGTTATAATCATTAGGAACAATGACCTTTAATATTCAATATCTATTCATATTATTTACCTTAAAAGGAAAAGAAATTGAGCTTAGAAGTATCCAAGGGAAACCCGGTAAAGTGATAAGCTCTAAAAATATGACAAAATTACTCAAAAATGGGCACTAGGGTGTAATGGAAAAATTATGTTCACTAAATATTCAAGCATCAATATCATCTATGTCAAGGGATCTCCATAAAGCTATCAATAATCATCCCAATCTATTTAGATTAATGCTTAAGGATCTTTCACCTAATCAATATCATGACCATGTTATTCATTTTGTCATTGGCAATTGCAGCAAAAATAAAGGAAGAAGGGAAAATCATACTAGAAGTAGAAACCATGATTAAAACAAGGATTAAGTAACCCAGTAACCTAGCAATTATGGAGTACATCATCAAACAAAAAAACATGCCAATAGAAGAGAAGACATGGGAATATGATGTATTAATGTAGAATCACTAGAAAGAGGGGAAGACTTGTTTGAAGTGGAGGGAAATGTTAAGCGCTATATAAGGCCCATATTAACCATAAAACCCTTTATTAGTCCCTGGATATGGAATGATTACATTTCTATTTCTATATTTTTATTTAGGAAAGAACCCCGCATGTTCCTGTTTTATTATATTTGTACCTCTTGTCTCCTATATATACACGAAGGAGACCTAGTCTTAGAATAATCAAATATTGTCTTTTGTAAATTGTATTCAATGTAAAAGGAGATTTCCCTCCTAAAGAGTACTATAATTATTAGCTTCTTATCATTTTTTAAGGCATAAGGATCATAAAAACTTCTCATGCCCATAGATTTGAGTAATCAAGTGGAAATCAATTGAGATGTAGATGAGAAGATTGTATGTAGATCAATGCAAAAGGGGTTGAATCTGACTAGTCTTTAGCAACATTAAGAGAAGGAAATTACCAAAATATGCCATATAAAGATACAAGTCAAGAAGATGGAAATTAATGCTTTATTCTACTCATGGCCATAGGAAAATATAATACTAAGAAACATGGTCAAGAATCTAGGAATACAGACTTATGATGATCCTAGCTCATATCCATTGGGTTGGGTCAATAAGAAGGCAAACATAAAGCTAGAAAAATAGAGAAGGATCGAATTTTCTATTAAAGTTGATTTTATTGATGAAGTAGAATCAGATGTAGTTCCACGTGATGTATGTGAGGTTGTGTTTGGGAATCCTTACAAGTACAAGCGACTGTGATATTCATGAAGAAATCCAACTAATATCAGCTCATCAGGGATGAAAAATTCTTCATCATCGGTATGAAAAAGGGTAATCCAAAGATCTTTCTAGTAAGTTCAAACCAATCCAAAAAGTTGATGAATTCTAACAAGAAATATGTTTTGTCATTTTAAAGCGAAAATCACTCTGTAGAAGAGTTCATGAGATTTAAGTTATCCCTGAAGGGTTGACTAAGGAATAAAATAAAAATGGAAGAGCTTCTACAGGCATACTTGGATGTGTTTGAGGATCCTAAAGGGCTACCACTGATCTGAAAATGAAACTACTTATTTTTGTTGTGCAAGGTATTCATTTCCATTAAAATATATGTGTAAACTATTACTGATGTCTTGCAATTGAAACAAAGAGTTTTGGGTAAATTTATGAGTCTTATGTGTGAAGGATGATTATCTCAATTTACTGTTTCTCATATCAAATATGAAAAACACAGCAAGATAAATTCACATAATATAACACAACAGCTGATAAGGCAGTTCACCCCTCCTGGTTCCTCAATGCTCTAGAAATCAATTTCCAACATGTCAGATTGACTTTCTCACAATATATTTTATCTTTGAGGTTTTAGATAGTGAAAATTGGACCATATTAAGGATAAATCTCAAGGAACATCTCGTTCAATTTTCAAAATTGGGGTCTCTATACGTTCAGAGTTAAACCATGTGCAAGTTGCAGTTTGTGAACAATCCTAAAATAAATTTTAAACGAGTACGCTCAGTATTTTTTCTATATATTCCTGTCTAAGACTTCTTAGTCTATGAAATATTTAGAAAGTTTAGGAGACAAACATAAGTTCCTCAAAAAAAAAATTCAAAAATATACTTGAATAATTGGACACATGGCATGCTATACAAGTTGCTCTTTGGAAGAGGCCAAAAATAAAATTTTTAGGGAAAGTTACTATAACTTTCATTCGGCAAATCAAATTATAGTAAAACCCATGGACTTGTAGAAAATATATATAATAGTATTACAAAACAAATTTTCATATCTAGAAGGGCTCAAAGATTAGAGATATAGCAAGAAAAACTCCATTAATTCAAATTTTAACCAAATTAAGGTACGCAATTTAAAAGTGATCTAATTGTTGATTAAAAGATCCCTTTTTTTTGTGGCTGAAACTTATGATAAAGAGGAGTACTATTAATATTTCCAATATGCCTTCAAATAAAGTTAATACTCCAATTAAATCTACTGAAGGCTCATCCTTAACTCATGAAGAAAGTGAAGACTTAGAATTTGTGTTATCTCAATTAGAGAATAAATTTAATGAAATAGATGGTAGTATGTTGAAAAATGTGGATTTATCTTGTTCTTCAGAAAATGTTAAAAGAGAAATAGAAAAGAAGATGAATAGAAATAATGACGAAATGCAAAAATCCTTCAGGGAAGAAGTAAAAAAACTGAAAAAAATCTATTAAAGGATCTTCCTAAGAGAGACGTGGAGATACAAGGAAATCATGAACATAAGGAGAAGCATGATGTTGAGAATTAATTTCATATGAGGATTATGTTATCAAAATTGGAGGGAAAAAATGTTTAATCAGGAAACCCATAATCATGAAATTTCAATCCAAGATCCACATCATCGAGTCTTCAAGTCAACACCAAGGAACTACTACATTATGAAGATCGATATGAGGACATTTGTTAGTAATAATTAATATGTTCTTCCCAAAATGTGTTAAGAATTACCTGGGAAGCTCTTAAGAATTACCTGGGAAGCTCTTAATATGTTCTTCCCAAATTGTGTTGACCAGGCCGATGATTATTATTGCGGAGAGTTACCTCACGCTCAAGCCAAATTGTGCCAAATAATATTGTGGCAACGTCGTGACGTATGCGAGTGAAGCACCACCGACGCCGCGAAGACACGGAGGATTAAAATGTGAGGTTGTTTCTGAAACATAAAAACATTTATCTTATTTAAAAAAAAAGGCTCGAGAAAATTTTTAAAATGATAAAAATTAAGTAAAGCATAATTTTGATTTAAAATTATATTTTTTATTAATATATATTTATTTTTAATCATAACCTTTTTTATTAATATAAATTTATTTTAATCATGATCATATATCTAGATATTTCCTCAAAGTTAGAAAGTTAGAAGGAAATATTTAGAAAGTTTAGGAGACAAACACAAGTTCCTCAAACACAAATTTCAAAAAATTACTTGAATAATTGGACACACGGTATAATTGAATTATTAGTTGCTCATTGGAAGAGGCCAAAAATAAAAATGTTTAGGGAAAGTTACTATAATTTTCATTAGGCAAATCAAATTATAATCACACCCATGGAATTGTAGAAAATATATATAATAGTATTACAAAACAAATTTTCATATTTAGAAGGGCTCAAATATTAGAGATATAGCAAGAAAAACTCCATCAATTCAAATTTTAAACAAATCAGTAATTTAAAAAGTGACCTAATTGTTGATTAAAAGATCCATTTTTTTTATGGCTGAAAAATATGATAAAGAGGAGTACTATTGATATTTCCAATATGCCTTCAAAGAAAGTTACTACACCAATTAAATCTACTGAAGGCTCATCCTTAACTCATGAAGAAAGTGAAGACTTAGAACTTGTGTTATCTCAATTAGAGAATAAATTTAATGAAATAGATGGTAGTATGTTGAAAAATGTGGATTTATCTCGTTCTTAGAAAATGGTAAAAGAGAAATAGAAAAGAAGATGAATAGAAATAATGAAGAAATGCAAAACTCCTTCACGGAAGAAGTAAAAGAACTGATTTTTTTTTTTTTTAAAGGACCTTCCTAAGAGAGATATGGAGATACAAGGAAATCATGAACATAAGGAGAAGCATGATGTTGAGAATTAATTTCAAATGAGGATTATGTTATCACAATTGGAGGGAAAATGTTTAATCACAAAACCCATAATCATGAAATTTCAATCCAAGATCCACATCATCGAGTCTTCAAGTTAGCACCAAGGAACTACTACATTCTGAAGATCAATATGAGGACATTTGTTAGTAATGATCTAGTAACATGGATATTTCAGAGGGAGTAATACTTTGATCGACAATCGGTGGCATCCTTATAACAACTTAATATCACATCAATTATTTTGGAAAAATACCAACATATATGGTATCAATGGATTTATGAAAGGAAAAAGGGCTCTGTTATATCTTGGTCCATTTCTGTAGAGGAGTTAATAGCACATTATGGCGATATAAGAGCAATACATTCTTCGATCAATTGGTAAATATTAGAAAAAAAAATTTGAATTATAGAGCACATTTAAAATTTCCAAAAGTTGAGTCTCAAGTTAAAGAATATTTCATATGATAATATGTTAGACATGTCCATGGGAACTTTAAAGGAAACCATCCAACATGAGGTGAATCTCTTTGAACCTAAATCTCTAAAGTGTGCTTTCAGTTTGGCAAGGAAAGTTGAAAGTAAAAATATGGCCACTAGAAAATTAGTCACTAATAATTATAGCAAATATCATGCTCCCTCTCCTAAACCTACAAGGTCGACTCCTTAACAAATGGATGGAAGAAGAGAAAAGGGACTATGTTTCAGCTATGATAGAAAGTACAGTAAGAGGCATTATGTGATGAGAAGAATTGATTATAAATATACTCTGAGGATGAAGAAGATGAGGAATTGGTCCCATCAAAATATTTAGAGCTAGAATAGACTACTCCAACAATATCCTATCATGCATCAACTGGAATCAATACTCAACAAACCCTCAAGATAGAAGGATATATCAAAATGAAAAAGGTA
Organism: Pinus taeda; assembly: GCA_000404065.3. Taxonomy (NCBI): domain Eukaryota; kingdom Viridiplantae; phylum Streptophyta; class Pinopsida; order Pinales; family Pinaceae; genus Pinus; species Pinus taeda. Next base: position 94,723 of record APFE031067582.1, on the reverse strand, counting down.
GCAATGTTGATTGATTCAAGTAATACCCATAACTTCATCAATTACAAATTATCATCACTTCTTGATTGTCTCATATATCTAGCACCAAAGCTTCATTTATGATTATAGATGGAGACACCATAAATTGTGCAGGGAAGTGTTATACTATTAAGCTCAATATGGAGGAGTATTTGTTGGAAAATCCCATGATTGCAAAACAAATGGGTGGTGCTGACGTTTTTCTTTTTGTAAGTGTAGGTAGTGCATTCCTTTTCTATTTATATTGACCAATGAGACCAGATACATCATTTTGGTGGCCTCAACCTGCCTCGAAGGAAAGCCAAGTCTGTTGGCCACCTAAGTTTGCTATAAGCATTTCAAAAAAAAAAAATTACTAGTCTTTCCATCCGAGCTATGTGCACTAAACAGTTAAAAATACTTAATAAACTAAGAACGAGCATGAAACAACTGAAGAAAAAAATTGTTCGCTAGAAATAGGAGAAACATTAAAGGATCATTCCTTCTTTTGAGGTTGGTCCCACTCTTTTGAGGTTGGTCCCAGGTCAGAATGCGGCCTTTACATACCAACCATAGGAATGGGCCACTTTCGACCACCAATTGCTGCTCCAGATTTGTTTCCAATTAATTGCCATATCGTCTAGTTCTCTCCGAGTGAAAAGGTGATATGCTTCTTTATTCGTGAAATTTCCCTTCATTGTGTAACCCCATCGCAATATGTCTGGTCCTGGTCTTATAGGTATTTTCCTTGTCTGAATTTCTTTTAGATATATTTCTCTTTGTTCTCTATCAATCTATCCAATCCATTCGTCCGGATTCTTCCAAGTTCTTCATAATTCTTCTTGGCCCCCCTCCTTCCAGAAATCCCTTGCAAAATTCATCCCTTCCTCTTTTTCCTTTTGACATATATCACTTAAAGCTTGTAATCCATTCAATCTTTCTCTTTGCTGCCAGGCTTCTTCCCAGAACTTGGCCGAGCTGCCATTCCTGATTTCCTAGAAAGCATGTTTAGTTATTATCTCCCTATTTTGACTAGCCATATTCCATATTGTAGACCCTTTCGGGGTGTCCCTTATTCTTAAGATATCCTCTGGGTTTGTTGTCATATCATATTTTTTTGTCCATATTCTTTTCCATAGGTCATCTCCTCCCTTCATCTAGTGCCACCAAAGCTTAGCCCCCATTACTTGGTTCAGTGAGTGAGGATCTCTAAGGCCTAACCCTCCCTCAGTCTTACTTTTCACCAAGACCTTCCAGGATACCAGCGCCCATTTTCTTTGTTCCTTCAATCCTCCCCAAATGATTTTTTTTAAATCTCCACCATCTTTGCGCATGCTCCTTTAGGGGCTGCCATTGCCGAGAGTTGGTATATCAGGATCGGTTGAAGGACTGCCTTAACCAATACAACTTGGCCTGCTATGTTCAATGTTCTGAAGGACCAATTGGCTAGTTTTCTTGCAATTTTCTCAATGGTTTGTTGCCAATTCGTTAGTCTTAGTAGATTCAGGGCTAATGGAGTGCCTAGATATGTTGTGTGTAGCTCTCCTGAGAGAAAACCTAGAATCCTTGTTAAAAAAAATTTGATGTTTCCAACTGTTTTGAAAAAATAAGTGCAAGACTTTTCTTTGTTAATTTGTGTGCCAGAAGCTTCCATAAAAAGTTCTATGATCTCTTTAATTCTTCTACCTTCTCTAAGAGACACAGCACAAAACAACATGATGTCATCTACAAATTGTTGGTGAGTAATTGGTATATTGTTGCCCCATATTTGGATTCCTCTAATCTTTCTTTCCCTTAATTCCCTTTTGATGTATCTTCCTAAGCCTTCCACTACAATAATGAACAAGAAGGGAGACAGTGGATCTCCCTGTCGGAGTCCTCTGGAAGCTATAAACTTTGGGAAGGAGCTCCATTCACAAGGATAGAGAAGTTGGTTGAGGAGACCTTTCTTGTTCAGCTAGCGTAATAGGGCATTCCCTAAACAAATGACCATATTCATGGCATCTTCGGCAGCGAAATGGGATATGTTCGTAGTCTATAGGTTGGTTCCATAGCTCATCATGATATTCCAGTTCAATAGTGTCTGGGAGAGGCTCTGTGATGTTCATGTAAGCACATATTCTGGCATAGGTGTTGAACTTTCCTCTCTTTGTTGTTTCCGCCACTTTAACAAAAGAACCTATAGTGTTTCCTATGCCTTTTAGGATCTCTGGTTCCCAGGATTAAGATGGTAGACCAAAGAGTCTGATCCAAATCGGAGCAGCTAATATCCTTTCCTTATCTGGGTTGTAGCATTCTACCCATTCTCTCATGAACAGACCAACGTTGTTCATGAAATAAGGTCCTTCCTCAAAGACTCGTCCCCTATCTTCTAGGTTGGAGAATATAACAGTGAAGAACCCCTTTGCTCCCAACTTGACTTCCACATGTCCTTTTGGTTTCCACCTCTGATAGATCCATCTCATAAGATCCTTTTCAGCAGGCCAATATCCTATAAACTTGCAAATCAAGGCATAATCGCGCATATGGCTTCTGTAATTTTCTAGTCTATTAGGTGGGATTACAAACCTGGGTTTGCTCGAAGTCCTAGGTAGGCATTTGCTTTGGAATCCTGATCTCATTTGCGCTCCCGTTTCTGAAGTTTCTCCTTCATTGGTTTGGGCTCCTTCACTCTGTTTTTCCTTTCTATTTTCCCCTGTTAAAGCTGCTTTGAAGGAGGGGATCTCTCCCCCCCATTCTCCGACTCCATCCCTTCCCCTCCCAGGGCGACTCCAATTTGGTTCTGAAACCAAGCCCGATGATAAGCAGGCGATCCTTCTGACTGCAGAGTAAACCCTAGCTACCTGCACGTGATCGCGACTCCCGCCGGGCTCCAGCTCCGTCTCTATATATTCAACTTTTAACTTAACAACCTAATAGTATATTGAAATTAGTTTATTTATTTTAATCCCATCTATTATCTTAATTACCTAATATTATATACAGATATATATATGTTTTATTAATAGCTATTAATAAAATAATTAATAAATAAATTACGAACCATTAAATGTATTTTATTTATTGATATATTTACCTAATTACATTTATATATTTAACTGTTATATTTAAACTTAAATATTATAATTTTAATTGGAATATTTATTTATATAATATTAATAATATTTAAGAAATAATTTAATTAAATAAATAAATTAT
>APFE031067582.1:68838-85960 GCA_000404065.3 Pinus taeda | reverse complement strand
TATGTGCAAGTAATGGAGAGTAAAGAGTTAGTGTATGGGCACACAACAGTATGATGAAACAAAAGGCAACCACAGTGCAAATTGCAGAGGCAACGCAGCAGCAAATAAAAACCCAGGGATGACAGAGTCTATGGTTATGGGTATGGACAACAGTGCATAAGAAAAGGCAGCAGCGTGATGGCAAGAAGGAGAAGCACAGTAGTGCGAAGAAAATGAAACCAGAACTAAGAGAGAGTGAAAAAATGTGTTTTTACACAGCAATGCAAATAAGAAAATGCAGCAGCATGAAGTGATTGTTGAAGAAATGAAAGGTAATGGACAGCAGCAGATGTAAAATTTTTTTTCCTTTACAGCAATAAATGAAAGGATAGTGAATGTGTTGTTTATTGAATTGAAATACAACATATGCAACAACAGTGAATGTAAGAAATGTTTACACACAACAGTGTAAATTTGTAAGGTGGGACAGAGTAATTGTTCCAGAAAAGACAAAGTATTCTGTCTTTGAAGAATGCACAACAATAAAGAGTTTGCAAAGAAATGTAAGTGAAGTGCAGCGACACAACAACAAGTGTAGACACAGCAGTGTGGGGTAGACGCAACAAAGAAGATGGCACAACAGTGCAGCAGAGAATATGCAACAGCATAAAAGAACAATGTAATGAGTATGCACAACAGTGCAATGAATGTTTTGTTTTGAAACTGCATCTAAAGCAGTGTTTGGCAGTAATCCCTTCGTGAGAGGAAGTGAAGTTCTTAGTGAATCCCTCTGTTAAAGAGGAAGGTGCTTTTCAGCACAGTGTCATGGAAAATCCCTCTGTCAAGAGGAAGATGCTTTTTAGCATACATATGGTAAATCCCTCTATCAAGAGGATCATTATTTTCAGTATAGTCACAGGTGAATCCCTCTGTCAAGAGGAAGGTGTTCTTCAGCACATTGTTATGGTGAATCCCTCTATCATGAGGAAGGTGCTCTTAAGTACAGTTTCAGGTTAATCCCTCTATTAAGAGGAAGACTATTTTGTTGTTTATGGAACTGCATCATAAGCAGTTGGTGAATCCCTCTATGTGAGGAAGTGTCTGGGTATGACCGAATGCCCAGCAGTTGAAATTAAAGGGGAGTGTTGAATTTGTAATTTCAACTTCGTCGTACCAACGACAAAACCACCACAGTAAACCTCAAACCCGCCTGAATGATATCGGACCGCTTTTTGGGTGAGGTGGTTTCCATACTTAGGGGCTCCGATAAAACTTGGAGCTGACGTGTGGATGAGGGGTGACATCACCCTCTGACACTTATCGGACGATAAAATTCGGTCAGAAATGGTCATCCGATATTCGTCCGATCTGCTCCTGGATTCTCCGCCATAGGATCGAGGTCAAAGCTGGGTACACTCTGCAGGGCATGGAGAATGCGTAAAGTTTTATCTTTCACCAGTAAATTAATTTATGAAGTACCTTCGCCATGCTGAGAATTAAATGGCGTTCGTAGATATAGGTGAAAGAATTAAATTTAGTGTTTTTGTTTGTTTTACGCATGTAGTTTTTATTTTCACGGAACAAGTAAAAAAATAGTTTTATTATTTTGCATATGAATCGCATGAGAGTTGACTTTAAGTTTTAGTTTTGCACACGAGAGGTTAAGAGTTGGTTCGCAGCAACGAATGAAGACCAGGGAAGTAATTAACGTAAAAACGCACAACAGTGCAGGAGGAAAGGCCGAGAAGTGAAAGAAGAAAACGAGAGGGTAGTATGTATAAAAACCATGAATTGTTTCACAGAGCAGTGAAAAGGAAAAGGTAAAACAGTAAATCCCTGTAATTTTTGTTTTCACATAGCAGTAAATGTAAATGAAATTTTTACACACACTGGTGTAAAATTTCAAAGGAGACAGTAATTTCTTTTGTAATGTTTTGGTGAATCCCTCTGAGTGAAAGAGGATGAATATGTATTAGTAATTTTGTTTTAATGAATATAAATCATTTTATGGTGGTGGAATGCTCTGTTCTGTGTAATTTGTTTTTAATAGCTTCCCTGTGCAAAGGTCCTGGAAGAAATGAAACAAAGCATCGGCTTTGTAGTGTTTGTTTGTTTGTTTGGTTTTGGTATTTCACATTGCAAAAATAACCAACACACACCAGCTGTAATTAATTTAGAAAGATACAGACTGGTGGGCAAATTGTTCAGAATGCATCCTAACCTCCCTTGACTCATAAAATATTAACTTTAAGAGACAAAACAGAAATCAAGAGACCTAGAGGTTGAGCCCTCCACAACCGAGATCAAGAAATTGCACAATGCTTCACGGACGTTATAAATGCTGGCAGAAAAAATCCTGACAAAAAAGAAACAAACGGTGTCTAGAAATCCTCTGTCTTTGATAATGTTTAGCTTTCGTCGCTTTATAACATCCGTAACTCGGGCGTTTTGAGATGTTTCTTATAAGGAAAGAAAACAAGCAGCCTCGACACAATTACCAGGTAGACATGACTATGTTTCTTGACTTTTTTTGCGCCCATCACGAAGCAGCGCAATGAATGCCGTGTGAGTTTTTGAATTGATTGTTATTTCCATGAAATTTATGAATTAATATAATCAACTAATTATATCATTATATCTCAATTTAATGTCTAATGATTATACCATCATTAACGGATTAAGGATGCAGTTGTCTATGATTTTTTTGGAAGCTTTTCTCATGTGTTTTTCTGGTCAAAATCCGGCAGCAATTTATTGTAATTCCAAGTTTAATAGCTAGTTTCTGCACAATGAAGTAGTACCAAGGGTTTTTTAGGAGGCTGAATCCAAATATACAATTAAAAAACCATTTTAACTGTAACAAATCAAAATTTAACTTCAATTTCTTTCATGAGATTCCGTCAAAAGAATCTCCAAAAATAACATTATAGACAACTCCATTACCAATTATCAGATAAATACAATCTATTAATATCTTCTTCCCAAAATGTGTTAAAGAATTAACTGGGAAGCTCTTAAGAATTACCTGGGAAGCTCTTAATATGTTATTCCCAAATTGTGTTGACCAGGCCGATGATTACTGGGAAGCTCTTAAGAATTACCTGGGAAGCTCTTAATATGTTATTCCCAAATTGTGTTGACCGGGCCGATGATTATTATTGCGGAGAGTTACCTCACGCTCAAGCGCAATTGTGCCAAACAATATTGTGGCAACGTCGTGACGTATGCGAGGGAAGCACCACCGATGCCGCGAAGACACGGAGGATTAAAATGTGAGTTTGTTTATGAAACATAAAAACATTTACCTTATTTAAAAAAAACGCTCGAGAAAAATTTAAAAATGATAAAAATTAATGAGGAGTATGAGAATTAAAACACTGAATTCAATAAAACACTGAATTCTTCCCAAAATGTCTTGACCAGGCCGAGAGTTAAAACGAAACCTACAACGAAGGAAATGAATGAAATGGTGTGAATTTATAGAGATTTCATCAAAATATTTTTGAGTAAAATATTTTTAAGTAGAATATTTTCAAACACGACTCTAGTGTTCTAGATGTACATTGATATGTAATGTAAGGATAGACATTTTCCATGGCTGAAGACGTTTTCTCCCCCGTTCCACGGTTAACGAAAGTGAAAAAAATTTGCCTTCACGCTCAAGCCAAATTGTCCTCGGATGACACGCGGCTCTGAGACACGGAGGATTAAATTGTGAGATTGTGAGGCTCTTAGAAAATGTTAAAAGAGAAATAGAGAAGAAGATGAATAGAAATACTGAAGAAATGCAAAAATCCTTCAAGGAAGAAGTAAAAAAACTGAAAAAATAAAATAAAATAAAAAAAATATTTTATTAAAGGATCTTCCTAAGAGAGATGTGGACATATAAGGAAATCATGAACATAAGGAGAAGCATGAAGTTGAGAATTAATTTCATATGAGGATTATGTTATCATAATTGGAGGGCAAAAATGTTTAATGGCGAAACACATAATCATGAGATTTGAATCCAAGATCCACATCATCCAGTTTTCAAGTCAGCACCAAGGAACTACTACATTCTCAAGATCGATATGAGGACATTTGTTAGTAATGATCCAATAACATGGATATTTCAAATGGAGTAATACTTTGATCGACAACTGGTAGCATCCTTATAACAAATTAATATCACATCAATTATTTTGGAAAAATACCAACATATATGGTATCAATGGATTTATGAAAGGAAAAAGGGCTATGTTATATCTTGGTCCATTTCTGTAGAGGAGTTAATAGAACATTATGGCGATATAAGAGCAATACATTCTTCAATCAATTGGTAAATATTAGAAAAGCAATTTGAATTATAGAGCACATTTAAAATTTCCAAAAGTTGAGTCTCAAGTTAAAGAATATTTCATATGATAATATGTTAGACATGTCCATAGGAACTTTAAAGGAAAGCATCCAACATGAGGTGAATCTATTTGAACCTAAATCTCTAAAGTGTGCTTTGAGTTTGGCAAGGAAAGTTGAAAGTAAAAATATGGCCACTAGAAAATTAGTCACTAATAATTATAGCAAAGATCATGCTCCCTCTCCTAAACCTACAAGGTTGACTCCTTAACAAATGGATGGAAGAAGAGAAAAGGGACTATGTTTCAACTATGATAGAAAGTACAGTAAGAGGCATTATGTGATGAGAAGAATTGATTATAAATATACTCTGAAGACGAAGAAGATGAAGAATTGGTCCCAACAAAATATTTAGAGCTAGATTAGACTACTCCAACAATATCCTATCATGCATCAACTGGAATCAATACTCCACAAACCCTCAAGATACAAGGATATATCAAAATGAAAAAGGTAACAATGTTGATTGATTCAAGTAATACCCATAACTTCATCAATTACAAATTATCATCACTTCTTGATTGTCTGATATATCTAGCACCAAAGCTTCATGTAATGATTATAGATGGAGACACCATAAGTTGTGCAGGGAAGTGTTATAGTATTAAGCTCAATATGGAGGATTATTTGTTGGAAAATGCCATGATTGCAATACAAATGGGTGGTGTTGATGTTTTTATTTGTAAGTGTAGGTAGTGCGTTCCTTTTCTATTTATAGTGACCAATGAGACCAGATACATCGTTTTGGTGGCCTCAACCTGCCCCAAAGGGAAGCCAAGTCTGTTGGCCACCTGAGTTTGCTATAAGCATTCCAAAAACAAAATTTTACTAGTCTTTCCATCCGGGCTATGTGCACTAAATAGTTAAAAATACTTAACAAACTAAGAACGAGCATGAAACAACTGAAGAAAAAAATTGTTTGCTAGAAATAGGAGAAACATTGAAGGATCATTCCTTCTAGTCATCAGCATTCGGACCGGCGTGTACGGGGGTATCCATGGTTTCTACATGAGTTTGAGCCATCTGAGTCATCTCACCTAGCCTTTGTTGGATCTCGTCCAACTTGTTATCCTGCATAATCATGATCACCTGCAAATTCTTCATTTCTTTTTTCAGGTTTGGCATCCCTTGGGTGATTTCATCCACTTCCACTGCCACCTGCTCCAGCACCTTCGCAAGAAGGCATTTTAACACCCAGTAGGCATGAAGAGATTTCTGGTAGAGCATCATCTGTCCTCGAGTGTTACCTAGATCTTGGATTATTTATGCCCACTCTTCTATCTCAGGGTCAGACTATTCTTCCATCACGTTTGCCTCCATTTCTCGAATAAGCTGGCGGATGTCATCATCCGTGCCTTCTCTGTAAGCTCTAGCAACTTCTTGAACTGCTATCAGCATGGATCTCCTCCCCCTGCGTTGGCTAGCTGCTATTGTAGTTGATGGGTTTGCTCGATTCTGCTGACTTGGACGTCATCTACCTCCATGCCCCCTTCCATGGCCCAGGCGTGCCATCCTTCCTTTTACTGTTTCATGTTTACAGTTTTCATTCACAGAGGTCAGATTTTGAGGATTTACAAAATTGCCCTCCTCCTTAATTTTCTTGGTTTTTATCCCGCCTCTCCTACTCCATTCACCTCCATTTGTCTGGGGGTTGCGGTGATTATCTTCTCCTGGATGAAGGAAGGTAAGAAGGCCTTCTGTCATACGAACCAATTCCTAAGCCAGGTGCATGGTTTTCATGTCCTGCCCTTCTGCCTCCCTCTTGTCCTTCGTTGTGGGTTGAGCGGTTCGACCCTCCCTGTTTCCTCCCAGACTATCTGATGGGCCATATTTTCTCCACCCTTCTTGTACCCTTTCCTGGTTCAGCCCCCTTTCACTTACATGGTACATGGCAGAGCAAAAGGCAACCCTGCGCCTGCTCTCTTCTTCCTCAGAGGCATCCAACATTCCATTTTCGTCCAACATACCATTCAAGACAGAGAAAAAAACTGAGGAAGGTCCAGAAATGACATACTTGAAATCACAATTTTTTGTAGAGTCTCCCTCTGTTTGCATTGCACTTTGCTCCTCTTCCTCCCAGCGTGGCTTACCTATCCTTCTACCCTTCGCCACCTTTAAATGATATAAATCACTTGTCCCACTCCCTCTCCCACTATTGCCGCCAATTCTGCTTTCCTCTTTCATTCCACTCCTCCACTCCGATTTCTTGAGATGTGCGCTGATATGCAGTATGCTACCGTGGCGGGAAGGACGGTGCTACAGCTAGGGAAGGATTCCTCTATCCTGATTTTTCTTGCCACCCTCACCTGCTTTTCTCCACACCCCGATTGGGGGCCATCTGTCTCTATTGTTTTTGGATCCTGTCTTCATTATGGTCTTGGATTAATATCATTCTAAGCGGCTCTAATTCTGGATTCTCTAAATGTGAGGCCCATATAGTATCCAATTTCCCTCCTTGTTCCTGGCTTTCCTAATTTGCCAAAAAATCTGCTGCTCTGTTACCCTCTCTTCTGAAATGCTTAATGATCATGTACTCAAATATTTTTAAGATAATTTCTAGCTCTTGAATCAGGCTAGCCATCCTCCAACTCTCAGTAACTTTTTCCCATGAGGTCCCATTATTAAGTTTTTTAATTATGTGCATTATAATTTCGTAGTCTCCTTCCACTTCTAGATTGTTGTAGTTGTTTCTGATTGCTATCTTCAGTCCTTGACGTACTGCCATCAATTCAGCTTCACTGTTGCTCATGATGCCACCATTGTCTGAGTAGATCCATTTCGTTCTACCTTGCTCATCTTGAAAGAGGCCTCCAATCCCCGCCGGCCCTGGGTTGCCTTTGGATGCTCCATCGAAATTTAACTTTATGAATCCTGCCGAGGGGCAAGAGAAGTGCATGGTACTGTTGCATCCTATATTGGGTTGTTTCAACATCTGTGGAGCCACCATTCCTTGATGTAGGTTCAGCTTCCTTAAAATTTGGTGTTCTTCTGACTTTTTAAACTGTTCATTTTAAACTGTTCATTTTAAATATGCCCATCATATCGACGTTCTTAAAAATTATTGGCAAGTTACACATGATGTGGAGATTTGGAACTAGAAAGTATTTTATGTGTAAAAAAGCCAAATACGGGTATACGGGTGTCAAATTTAACCCTTGATGTCGGCGGAACACAAAATCAAGAAAGGTAATGATACGACAATGATGTTTCTGGCGAGCCTCCACGTGTTGGAGACATCAAGCGGAAACAATATTACATGTCCCTTGACTTACTCAGAGCTCATAGAGGGACCCAACCAGTAGGGCCAGCCAAAGTATCCCATCGGGCACCCTTTGAAGAACTACAGGCCCCGCAAGCAACAACCTCCATCAAAATATAACACAAAAAGGTAATATTTTTTTTTATATATATATATATAATATATTATTTTAAATAATAAGTTATGTAGCCGTGGAATTGCATTGTGTAGTGTATTTTTCAAGGACAATTAGAATTATCATTTTATCGCGTAGGAAGGTTATTATAATTATGGAGAGGTTTTATGCCCTCTCTTTTCAAGAAATTGCACTTCAATATCTATATGATTAATTATATGTGGGGGACTTGAAAGTAATAATGTTATGTTAACCTTCTAACATATATTATATATATACTAATATTATATATATATATATATATATAATATATAATATATAATATTTATATATAGATATATATATATATATACCTTTGCGCTGAACAGAGAGTGAATCATTGTGAATAGTGATTCATTAACATTATTAATATCTAATTTTTTTTTCTCAGTAAATCTATGCTATTGTATTATACACAATAAAAATTTACAGACACGGTGTCAATATGTCCAAGGCCAGCTGTGGCTCTTTGGACTCGGCTTTCACAGAACAAGGCCTGCCCTCGCAGGGGCATCACAACTAGACTTGAGCAACCCATATTGAGCCATGGTAACCAGACCAAACGGAGTAGTCCCACGCAGGGGCACAGGAGCAAAACAAAACTGCCCACGCAGGGGCCTCATAAGACTAGCGACGCTTTGCCTGACAGGCATTACAAAATTAACAGGAGCAAGAAATAGCTTTGGACTTGAAACTGAAAAGACAAAAAACAGAGCCATTAACCAAGCCAGAACCTGAATAGAACTGGATGAAGAGAATGTGAGCCAGCTGAGGACTATTCCTCCGGCTTTTCCTCGACCACCCTGTACCATCCGTATTTCTCTCGTAGGGAGTCCCAGTCGTCCTCATCGTCCTCCTTGGAAGTCGATGCCTTCTGAGCCTGAGGGCTTTTAGGAGCTTGCTCAGGCGCCTCCACAAGTTTCTTCCCGTCCTCGACTGAGCTTCCACCTGGGAGCTTCTCCAGACTGCGCGGACCTCCTTCATCGTCCTGATGTTCCTCGAGGAACTAAACCAAGACATGTGCATTAATGCGGGGTTTGTCCATCGAACTGCCGAAGGTGAAGATGGCGGAACCGAATGCAAGTGCAGGGGCTGGTTCAGGATTAGAGTTGCTTGCATCCATGAATTGGCTAACCTGGATGGGGGTGGCTTGAGCCCCTCCATGGCAGTGACAGTGGCAGCAGTGAATGCAGGGCCTTGAGGCTGGAGGACGAGACGGCCTTCCTCGAGCAGGACCCCTCCATCGAACCATTTTTGCAGAAGCAATGGGGGCTTGTAGAAATGCAGAAACAGGGTTGAAGCAGCGCCCCACAGACCTGAGACGCCACCCAACTGAACACAGACAGCAACCAACCGAGTTGTCGGGCTTGTGACAGCCTTCAAAGAAATGCACCCAGGCGTTATCAGCAGGAGCTGTAGCCTGGAGGGTAAATCAGCACACAACAAACTCAACACCGTAGCCCAATCCATCTCCCTTTTTAACAAATCCATCATTCCCTCGGAACTTGTTCACCATAACTGCAATTTGCAGTCGCTCCATTTCACCAGAACTCGCATTGAATGCCTGCCTCTCACTCTATACAAACATTCCATGGTGGCGAGGAGTGTATTGAATGCTCTCCTTAGGCACGAGGTAGCACATGGATATCATGTGGCTCCTCACTGACACCCGTCCATTCACCCGCATCCGGGGTTATTAATATCTAATTTAATAATCAACCCGTATCACAATTTCCCAAGTGACCACTATCTGGATTCTAGACTAAGTCGTAATATCAATTTCTAATTTTCAATAGGTAAATGGTATGGTATTCTTGATAGTTAATTCCCAGCTACCCACTACCGAGTTATGTTACTAATTTATGGTGATTTGTTTGCAAGTTGAAACTTCCAATTCGTGTCAAATTCCAATCAACAACAATCTGTAAGTTATTCATTGTTGAATGTGGTGACTCTGGAGAGGAGCAGGGCATAAGAAAAACTTTGCAAAGTCTGGAACTTTGAATGCTACAAAACTAGAGCTCAGTCGACCAAGTAACCAGTAAGTGATAGCCTATTAGCCATAGATAGTGTTTCACACTACTTATATTTGAGAGATGCTCTGCTCTTTTCGTTTTTCTATGCATGCTTGTTGGATATTTGTATTCATTTTTCTATGCATGCTTGTTGGACATCTGTATTCGTTTTTCTATGCATGCTAGCTGGATATCTCTCTGAAGTAGTAGTGTTTTGTTTTTTAATTTTTAATAAATTAAATTTTTCTCTATCTTTACTTGGCTTCTTGTATTTTGATTGGTGGAAGTTTCAGTCCTCATCTGTGAAGGCTACTCTTTTAAGGGCAACAGAAGCTCATGTATGTTTCTGTTGTTTTTCATGCCTTCTTTGCAATTTTCTATCATTAGGCTTAAATCTTGTGCCTTTTGGCAAAGTATTTCTTTAAGAAACCCAAGTTCCTTATCAAATATTTTGACTGCATCATAAATCTCTTGAGGATTCCTTTTGTTCCCATTAATCCATGAAGATCTTCACACAGTGGTTGGTTATCTTCGATCTTTAAGTGGAAGGGATTTATGCTCTTGTATAAGTCAGGTTTTGGGTGTTCTTCTTCAACTAATCTTATTTGACCGTAGGGAAATCCTTCGTCAGAAGACTTCCCAGCGGAATTTTTTCACATCTCTCTCTAGTTGTACATTTATCCTACTTGCACTGCGTTGAGATATGTGCACTGTTGAGTTGAGATCAATATGAACTCTTTTTTTTGTACTTCATTTCTTTTGGTTGCCAGTGAAGCTTCTCTAGGACTCCCAAATTCCTCTTTCAACAAACCTTGGATGCCTCTTTGGCTAACTTGTCAGCAATCTTATACATTTCCCAAGAGTTTGCTTCTTCTTTATATTCTTGATTGTCTTAAATTATCTGAGAGGCCTCTTGGAAGAAAGTTGTGGAGTCAAGGGTCCCTTGGTATTCCCTTTCCTTTAGCACCTTTATCAAAAGTATTAAGCCTCCAAATATTTATGATTTCTCAATTGTTTTAAGACTTATTCTTCTTGGCCATAAATATGGGCAGACACTTTTGTGACATGAATTGAATTGCATCTAAATGGTACTTTTGTAACATGGCTTGAAGTGCATCCAAGTCCAAATTTGAATGCGGGAAGAGAAGTTGTCTACCCAAGCCAAAATGAAGGGTTGTAGCCTATTACACCACTCCTGTAAGTTAAAAGGCACTCATGAGTCCCAGTGAATGCTTTAGCATATTTAAACAGATCAACTAGTTGGAAATTGGACCATTAAGGTCATGACAATTATGTACATTATGTACTTTTTTAATGTCTATCCCATACATTTAATTGCTGAAATGCATGGAAATGGGTCTACTGGATTTATTGAAAAGTCGGGGTTTGCTATTCATATATGGGGAAACGGTTTGCATATTTTATATATAATGCATGGCTATTCATATCCATCTGTCTTTGAAGTTATATATTGATCTGTAACTTCACATCAATTCTTTTTTAGGACGTACGTTCATCATATTCTTTGATTATTTGAGTTGACTTCTACTGTATTTTTGTTAGATCGTTTTATTGATAATGTGCATAGATTGATGAAATTGGATATATATGGGCCATGATTGAAACAGATAAGGAAGTAAGGTTACTATGGAATCCTTATCAAGATCGATGCTCAACTAAGGATGGGGTTTGTTCAATTGTCGTACCATGGTCACACAATTATAGGATGTAGTTGTTTTCAGTCTTCCCTTGCTTTCTTTAGAGATTTAATATATCCACAATGCATCTTAGATCACTTTTCGAAGCCCTTGTTTTACTTATTTTCAGTCCTCCCATGCCTTTTTGTAGGGATTGAATATATTCACAGTGCATTCACTATGAACTTGGGAAATGATCACATACAATGGTAGGTGGTCTATCCAACGGGAGAGGGACCCTGGTTACACCTCTCCCTGGTCACATTGTCTTGAGCTGTAGGCATGGAATGATTGAAAATTATAGCAAGTAATGAGTGATAAATAATCTTTGGACACATCATTACTATGGTTTTGTTTTCCTTCGCCATCAATTCACCGTGATTTGTTGCCATGACCCAGCCGGGACTTATTCCAATTTACCTCACCGACGTATTTGTAAAGACTCTCTATTTCCAAACCAGGACTTATTCCCATTTCCCTCACTGGCGTATTTGGAAAGAATCTTTGTTTCCAAACAATGCCACTGTACGCCATCATGTGAATATCAACGCTTCTGAGTGGCCTGAACTAAACCTAACACTTGAAAATCTTGTAGCAAAGCCGAAAGACTAGGAATAAGTTTATGAATTGCATACTATAATTCTATAATTCAAGTGATAGGGGTCAGCATATCTCCAAATTTGTAAGTCTCGGTTTTCACATTCGTATCCAAATATCTTTGACATAGTTTCATAGTGAGAATGAATTTTCTAAAATGTTGATGGCATATACCCTGCCTTCAAGATCCCATAACTAAATATTCAAAGCATGAGGGTATTCCAGAGATTGTGTTGCCGAGCATCTCGTCCAAAAGTGTAGAAATAAGTTTGTGAAATAATTATAATATTATAATGTGCAGAGCAAGTTGTGATGGGAGGGGGTATATTTCAAACTTGGTAGGCTAGTGTTTAACACCACAAAGATTCTCATGCAAATTTATTTGCACTGTTGACCCAACAACACAAGAAATACAATTATTTTTTGCTTCGCCCAATTGACCATACTTCGGTCAATTGATAATGGACATGCTTCATTGAAAATGTGATGGATACTGTGGCTTTTCCCTCTATATAATCATATTCAAAACTCATTCCATAGTGTTGTGCAAGAGATTGAGTTGGGGGTTTTCTTTGAACTAGTGTTGTGGTTTCTTTTGAGTGATGGGGAAGAGCTTTTCTAGATTACTATTGGGGTGATGCGATGATGTTGGCTCTGATTTGGGATCCCCTAATTTCTAAACAACTCTGCTATTTAGTTGGAGCATGATTGATTTCTCACATATTTGACTATTCCATCAATCATTGCCAAATATTTGGCTATCACTTTTCAAAGCCCCTGTTTTACTTCTTTTCAGTCCTCCCATGCTTTTTTTTGTAGGGATTCGATATATTCACAATGCATCTCTACTCACTTTTCAAAATCTTTTTAGCCAACCATTGGAGAATTTTGGTATATATTGTTCATAATGGAAAACATAACCTGAAGTTAAATGAAAATAAATATGATTATGTCAGGGAATTTTTCTAAATCTTTTTGGTATCTTTTCAAATTTCAGAGAATTTTAATAGGGTTGGGACCTGGGTATATGGTTCATAATATATTATAGAAAAAGGAATTAAATGAAAATAAATATAATTAGAAGAAATTTGTTTTTTCTATTTTCATAGATTTTTCGGTATATTGGATATATTGTTCATAATAGAATACATAACTAGAAGTTATGTTTAGAATTTTTACTGTTTTATGTTTATATAGTATTCTGCTCCTTATTTATTTGAATTTATTTTACTATTTTATGTTTATATAGTATCTTGCTCTTTAGTTATTTGAATTTGTTTATTTATGTGTTAGTTTTACTATTTTTTTTGTTATAATTTTTTTAAATAGAAATAAAATTTTCATTATTTAAAGTGTATTTTAAAAAACTTATATTTTTAAAGATATATAAATTGATTATCTTAAAAGAAATGTTCCAATATTTAGGAAAAATTTACAATGGAGATTTACCTCATACTTTTTATTGGCATTTTGAAAATAGTTAAAATTGTTGTTTTGATTTTGGCCACAACAGGACAATGACCACAATTCTGCAAATTTTTTAGTCCAAGCAGCGAGAGAAACCTACTTTGTGGGAAAATTTCAACAAGTGTTTAAGAATGAGTAAGTCAATTCATATATAAATTTATTTATTTATATCTGAGAAAAAATTGTATTTATATATGGATTTATATATGCTAAAACATTCAACTTGTCTGCCTTCACAAATGACTGAAATAGATAGAAAAAATAGACAATTTATTGTAAATATTGAAATTTTTTTTACCTAAACTTGAGAAATTATTAGATATTATAAAGAATTAACAGGTATATTTTTAAGAATTATAAAGAATAAATAGGTATATTCCCTAGTTAATATCATTTCTTTAATCACTGCAAGATTATTTTTTTAATATGGTTTATTTGATGAAATGAATTCATATATATACTATATTTTTATTATATAGGTATTATATATCAAAAATGTCTTCAAAAAAAGGGAATCAACTTTCTATCAAAAAATTCTTTGGATGGTCTACTACATCTCAAGCTTCATTCCCTGATAAAGAAGATTATGATTTTGATCTAAATGAAGATTTAGATGTCTTGGGGCATAATGAAGAATATGATATCTTAGAGCATAATGAAGAAAATGATGAAGAATTTTACCATCGAGAACCTAGCACCCAAAAGAAAAGAAAAAAGAAAGTAAAAAGAGAGTTTCGTGATCAGTGGAAAACTAAGTATAAGTGGTTGAGAGAGGCAAAGCATGAAGGAAAAATATTTATGAAATGCATATATGCTGAAATGCATAAGGCAATGGGGCCATGGGGAATTGGGATTGGTTGCTCTACATTGCAGCATGATTCTATAATTGTTCATGCTAATTCCAACATTCATAAACTCTCACACGAAAGGTGGATATGTAGAAATGAGAAGAAGGCGAATTCTATTACAGAACACATTACATGCATTGATGATATGAACAAAGAAAGAGTCATCACTACTATGAAATTAGTATATTGGATTGTGCAAGAGGATCTACCACTCTCAAAATATAAATCTCTTTGTTTGTTTACAATGTATTTACACACACCAAATATGCCAAAGAATAAAGATTATACATCATATACAAATCACATAGCTGCAAAAGAATTCCTTTTTGCTATATCTCAGTATCTTGAAGAGCTACAAATTTCCAAAATGCTAGATAGCCCTTTTTTTCATTGATGTTAGATGAAAGTATAGACAGTAGTTTAGAAAAACATCTTGTGGTTTATGCCACGTTTTTAAACTCAAAAGGATTGGGTCCTCTAATTTCACAGTTTTTAAAGCTCATAAATGTTTGCGATGGAAGAGGGAAAACAACTTATGATGCAATTGAACATTTAATGGAATCAAGGGGCCTTTCAACAGAAAGATTGATAGGAGTTTCCACAGATGGCACTTCTTGAATGGTTGGTAATGAAAATGGTTTTATCACTTTCTTGATGAAAGATGTACCTAACCTTGTAGGTGTTCATTGCATTGCTCATCATGAAGCCTTAGCTGCATCAGATGCTTCAAAAAAATACCTAAATTATTATTTGTTGAGAAATTAGCAAATAAGGTATACTCTTGGGTGCAAAATTCTACGAAAAGAAATAGTCAACTAATTGCTCTACATGAACTTATGCAACTTGAAACTCTTCAAGCTCTTCAAATCCATGGAGTTAGATGGCTTTCAAGGGGACAAGTCATTGAAAGACTTGTTGTACTTATGCCTCCCATATTAACATTGTGGAAAAATGAAAGAAAGGACTTATGGTGTGATAAGGCAAGAATATTTTCAGTACAATTTTGTTTACATATGCTTACAGATATAATGTGTGAATTAAACAAGTTGAACAAGCAATTCCATGAAGAGTACATTGATGTCAGCTCTTTAGGGGCAGCCATAGATGTCATGGTAAAGACTTTGAAAAGGTAGTTTTTAAGAAGCGACACATTTGTATATGGCACATGTTATTCATCTAAATTTATAGATGCCTCTAAATTTGGCTTTCTAGAAATTTGTGATAAGGAGGGGCTTGTTCACAAGAATGAATTATTATTTGTAGCAATTCCACATCCATATGTTGATTGTGTTGATATACAAAACAATCATGGAAACCGTATATTGAAGGTTCGATAGAAAGTTGCAAACAACTTGCAAACGATTATGTTCAAGCTCTCATAGAGAATTTTAACGGAAGATTCCCTGATCTTGCATTTTTCAGCTCACCAAGGTTGTTTATCCCTTGCCATTATTTAGAGGATGTTCATGGTAGAGAACAAAATTCAAAGCATTGGCTCGAAAATATTTTTCAACACTTACAACATCATTATTATCAAAGTGAAGAAAACAAAACTACATTTGATTTTGAGGCTTGTTTGAAAGAGTTGAATCCATTTGTTGACACTTTTCATGTTAATTGTGAGGGATCATCAATGAAAGATGCGTGGAGGATTTTTTATGTTACAGGGTTGCATACAAATTTTCCTAACATGTCAAAATTATGGTAGGCAATACTTACTATTCCTACAAGTACAATTGCTTGTGAGAGAGGATTCTTAAGACAAATCATAATAAAGGATGTCTGAAGAACAAAGCTATCATTAGTTGCATTGGATGCCTTGATGCGGGTGTCTCTAACAGGGCTTGATTCATCGATGGTGGAACGGGATAGGGTATTTGACATCTGGAAAGATGCTAAAGAAAGAAGCATCTTAAATATTTAAAGTTTTTGCTTTTATTTTTATGTTTGTAATGGTGGTGTTTTGACAATTACCTCTTTTGGTGAAACTATCCAAAATTTAGTTTGTGTACATGATGATATTGAATCTACTTTTTGAACATTTACATAGTTCATGCACATTATGTTTTTGGTTTGAAAATTATTTCACAACTATTGTTCTTTTAATGGGATTAACATGGTAGTGACTTAAATGGAAAACATAGTATGTGTGAGTGAATTATTTTTGTCAAATTTGTTGCAACAATATTAACATTCATTATTTTCATGTGAGAGTAATTATGAATATATGTTTTTTCACTTTATAATATTATTTTTGTTGTTTCTATATATATTTCCCATCTATTTTTATCACTATTTCCATCTTAAAAAAAAAAAAACTCAGAACATTTCAACAATCTGGAAAATTTGCAGAAACGTTTGATCAACAGGTCTCAAAACAAAGTGTAGCAATGAAACTTGAGCTGAATGGTACTATAGAGAATGGAAAATTTGTGACAATTATGAGTACAATTTGAAATTAGATGAAACTTGTACAAATAAATATTAAAAGTCATATGATGGGCAGTTTAAAAATAAAAACGTCATAAAAAAATTCCTTGACGAGTAGAGTGACCCGTCAAATTTAACCCCTGCCGGCGAGCCTCCCTTGACTTAGAGCTCAGAGAGGGACCCAATAAGTAGGGCCAGCCAAAGCATCCCATCGGGCACCCTTTGAATAACTACAGGCCCATCAACTAGGAACCTCCATCAAAATATAGCACAAAAAG
>APFE031067582.1:23880-65770 GCA_000404065.3 Pinus taeda | reverse complement strand
ACTCTTCGTGTTAATTGCGAGGGATCATCCATGAAAGATGCATGGAGGATTTTTTTATGTTACAGGGTTGCATACAAATTTTCCGCACATGTCAAAATTATGGGAGGCGATACTTATTATTCCTGTAAGTACAATTGCTTGTGAGAGAGGATTCTCAAGACAAAACATAATAAAGGATGTCCGAAGAACAAAGCTATCATTAGTTGCATTGGATGCCTTGATGCGGGTGTCTCTAACAGGGCTTGATTCATCGATGGTGGAATGGGATAGGGTATTTGACATATGGAAAGATGCTAAAGAAATAAGAATCTTAAATATCTAAAGTTTTTGCTTTTATTTTTATGTTTGTAATGGTGGTGTTTTGACAATTACCTCTTTTGGTGAAACTATCCAAAATTTAGTTTGTGTGCATGATGATATGGAATCTACTTTTTGAACATTTACATAGTTCATGCACATTATGTTTTTGGTTTGAAAATTATTTCACAACTATTGTTCTTTTAATGGGATTAACATGGTAGTGACTTAAATGGAAAACATAGTATGTGTGAGTGAATTATTTTTGTCAAATTTGTTGCAACAATATTAACATTCATTATTTTCATGTGAGAGTAATTATGAATATATGTTTTTTCAATTTCTAATATTATTTTTTGGGTTTTCTATATATATTTCCCATCTATTTTATCACTATTTCCATCTTAAAAAAAAAAAACTCAGAACATTTCAACAATCTGGAAAATTTGCAGAAACGTTTCATCAATAGGTCTCAAAACAAAGTGTAGCAATGAAACTTGAGCTGAATGGTACTATAGAGAATGGAAAATTTGCGACAATTATGAGTACAATTTGAAATTAGATGAAACTTGTACAAATAAATATTAAAAGTCATATGATGGGCAGTTTAAAAATAAAAACGTCATAAAAAATTCCTTGACGAGCAGAGTCACCCGTAAAATTTAACCCCTGCCGGCGAGCCTCCCTTGACTTAGAGCTCAGAGAGGGACCCAATAAGTAGGGCCAGCCAAAGCATCCCACCGAGCACCCTTTGAATAACTACAAGCCCAGCAACTAGGAACTTCCATCAAAATATAGCACAAAAAGGTAATAGTTTTTTTATTTTATATTTATATGTGTATAAAAAAGTTGTTTTCTATCAACAAACTATATCTATCTATCTATCTATCTCTCTCTATATATATATACTAAGTTTTAGTTTTTAAATAAGAAGTAAATGCTTAGTCATGGAATTGCAGTGTGCAGTGTACTTTCAAGGACAATTAGAATTATCATTTTTATCGAGTTAGGGAAAGTTACTAATAATTAGGGAGAGGCTTATGCCCCCTCTTTCAAGAAATTGCACTTCATATTTATAAACTAATTATGGTGGGGATTTGAAAGTAATAATTTTATGTTAACGTTTTTAAGTTAGAACTTAATCTTAATATTATTTTTAAAAGGATTGAAATTTATTTGAGTTTTATGGTTGATATCAAAGCCATGCATGTTTTTAGACATAATAATTATCTAGCGGACTTATTAGCAAATTGGGAAACCTCATATGAAATTGGAGTTCTCTTGATCAATTATTGGGAGACTCATCACTCAATTATGTGATATGTGGTTAGGTGGTAGTAGACATGTTGGGTCATACAAACTCTATAATGAAACATGTCAAAAGGGTCTAACACTTAGCAATGGAAACCATGATTTAGGACATTGTTGAGAAAAGTAAATTGTGGGAGGATAAGGTAGATTTGATGTAACAAAGAAGTCATATGCTACAAGCAATGGTTTCAACCCTTGAGGGAGTTGATGTAACAAAAGGATTCTTGTTTGCTTGTGTGTGTGTGTGTGTAGATATCATTAAAAAAAAGGTTATAAGGTTTAAGTGCATGGGGCAAAAAAGTTGGGATTATGATGTTACGTGAACTTTATAGAGATTTGAGAGAAAAAACTTCAAGTCCTACCATGGAAGGGACATGATGGACAACGCATCAGAATTTGAAAAGATTATCTAGAGTGAAACTAATTTCCAATCTAAATTTTCTTAAAAATTGCAGAGATAACAATCTCATTCCTAAATTCACTACCTACAAACATCCTCTAGGTTCATAAAACTCTATAACAGGTCATTTCTCCTCTATTTAAAAATTTCCTCACCTATATGTATTCATTATTTAATAACATCAAGTCCTACCATGGAAGGGTCATGATGGATAGCGCATCAGAATTCGAGAAACTAAGATTATCCAAAGCAAAACTGATTTCCAATCTAAATTTTCTTAAAAATTGCAGAGATAACAATCTCATTCCTAAATTTGCTACCTGCAAACATCCTCTGGGTTCATAAAACTCTATAACAAGTCATTCCTCCTCTATTTAAAATATACTTTTTTCCAAAGGTTTCATGCAAAGTAGAAAAAGGTTAGATGATGCATGCATTCAAGTGTTGGATCATCAATAATGCACAAGAGTGCTAGATATAATGGCTTATATGAATCATGGAACCCCCGTGGTTGATGTTTAGTGGGGGAGAGGAGTCGTGGTTGGGATTCACGCCAAACCACCTACGTATGATCAATAGATGCGATTGATTGCAAGGACCGCCTCTCACCAAATTAAAACCACCAGGGGGTTAGCATTACCAACTGTATTGCCAAGGGTGATTTTACGTATCATGACAAGATTTGGAGAATTGAGCAAGGACAATGTTGGTGCACATCCAAAGGATGGCAAGGTAGGTGACTTAATGGACAAGTAAGCAACTGCATTGAAGATATACATGCACAAGTGGACATAATAATGTTGACAAGGTAGTTTACATGGATAATTGATGTGGCATTCCATGTTAGCATGACATCATCAATGAAGTCGCTAATGAAAATACTCTTTGAAGGGATTTTGACGTTCATGCCCAGTGGAAAAGAAAGTAGTTGACAGAGGAGAAAGGGGGGAAGGTATTCTATCATTCTATTTGTGAAAGGGAAGGACAACGATGCTCATGAATCTAACTGTTATACAATTATTCTTCTACAGGGAACCATTTGCACTCATAGTTATGGACATCAAGTTAGTTACAAACTAGGAGTCTCCAAGAAATATTCTCAGGTAACTTCTTCCACTGCTCTTTGTCTTTTTCATAATTACTAAGTTGAAATATGAAAACCTTACTTCTGAATACCCTGTTAATTTAGAGAATATACCATTAATTGACCATGAAGTAGACATATATGACACTCATTGTCACCTTCACCTATTTCAGGTTAGATAAGAGGACTTAAGTAGGTTTAGCCATTCAAATGATACCTTTTGGGTATGTAACACCCTCTTCCCACATCTACCTGAGCAACCGGTCAGTTGGAGTAAACATGCGATGAGAGGCCACAATGATATTATTCGACCTCATAAGTCACATTAAGGAAGTGGAATCAATAGAATCAAACCATAGAAACATTCAACATCACCATCAGGAATCTCATGAACTAATCCAACCTTTCTGCTAACTAGCCCTTGGGTCCCAATGAGCTTTTTGACCACTTGACCTCTGGATGCTCTCATGCTATGGCTATGTTAGCGTCTGGGGACCTCTGGACGCTCCCACAGGCCTGCAAGCCAGCATCCAAGGACTCTTTCGCACAATTTTGCAGTGTCCGCGAGATTTGAGCCACTTTTTTAGGCCTAGAGCCTAGGGTACTACCCAGAATTGAATCACATTTTTAGAGCAGTAAAATAACAAGGAATTTATAGTATAAATGAAATCAATTGAATGGGACCTTGACTGGACCCCTACTAGCCATGACAGGCATTTCATTAAGCATATCATGAATATGTAATATATAGGTGTAAATAATATATTTGAGCATTAGGGTCTCATACTTAGCTGAGAATCACTAAGAGACATTGAGGCCTCAACATATTAACTCCCATGTCATCCATTAGGTCATAGATACATTGTTCATTCATTTACAAAAAAAAAATCATGATGAGAGCCATACATAGCTACTTTCATAAAACACATACGTAACTAACATAATAGCAATATAAATACCAATGAAATCACAAACATATAAACCATGTATAGTCTAGTATAATGCTCATAGAAATACAAGGAGAAATAACCTCATATTGATGATGCAAAATCCAAAGCCAGGATGGGACTTCCATGTTCCACCCAACCGTAGAATGGATGAGCCAAATATCTCTTCAGTCATTCACCCTCATGCCCTATTCCAAGCATGAATGTGGGATCTCATAGAACACATCATTGCAAAACCATCTAGGGCTTCTAGAGGCCATCCACCTCAACCCATCAAATAGTGGTTCAATCTCATGGTGGAACATCACTAAATCATCATCGTATTGGTTCTATCTAGGAATAGTAACTCAAACCCACAACTTTTACCAGGCTTCCAGAGAATTTTTCCAACCAGGGCTTCCAGGACTAGTAACTCAACCCACCAAGGGATTCCACAATGTTTGTCTAACCAAGGCTTCCAGGACTAGTCACTCAACCCAAGTTGTTACGGGGCTTCCAAAGCGTTTGTCCAACTAGGGATTCTAGGACTAATAACTCAACCCACCAAGATAAGGAAACATGAGAACCAACTAAAACAAACAACAAATACAGCCATAATCTCCATGGCTATCAAAGAAAATGCAAGGCTAGGTAATCCACTGTCAATCATGGTCTTTCTCCATGCCAATGACAGATCAAAACCAACAAACCACATGCATATTCCATGCATGCAAAAACTAGTGAGGAAAACATACAAGCAACTTGGTACATGCAAGAAAAATTCGTTGTAACTACTAATCTCAATGTCCTCTTACACTTTCTTGCTCTTCGTTTTCCTTCTTGCTCCAAAATCAATGTATGCCACCCCCTCCAAGAGTACTCCAAGAAAACTCAAAGTATCCAAGAGTATGAGAGAGAGAATAACAAGAGATCTCCAACACTGAACTGAAAAAAGGTTACCAACTAATCCTTAGAAGCAATTTTATTAATGGGGCCTCTATTTTCTTCATTTTCCATTATTTTCCTTCAATTTCCTCCTCACATGCAACCTATGACCTTTCACCTCCCTTTCTCCTAATTTCCATTATTTTCATATATAAATGTGCCAAAAATGCCATTTTTCCTTTTCCATTGCCTTGGCCAATTTTCTTAGCCATTAATAACCAAATGAACACCCACACTAGGATTTCTTTCCCAACATTCAGCTTGGAATAAGTGTCCCATCAATCGTGGTTATTATTTTACCTTTATTAAATTTTATTTCATGGAATTTTCACGAGCGTTGTTACAGAACTCTCCCCCTTAGGGGAACACCATCCTCGGTGTTCAACAACACCTATAACCACAATACTGATGTAAGCAAAACATACTACCATAGTACCAATGGAGCATTATAACTTAACTCGTTGCAGAATTTACAATGATCAACATGCTAAGAGGCAAACCATCATGAAAATATAACAAACATAACATCATAATGACATGAAACCCATATCGCTTATTGGATCTTTATAACATAGATCATTGCAGTATTTACATCCATATACATATGTACATATACCAAACATCACCAAGACATACCAAACATATATCGAGACATATACCAAAACAACACACCAAAACTACTTTGCCTCAACCACAAAATAAAGAAGGATACATATCCCACATCTGATCTGTCATCTCCCATGTAGCTTCATCGGGCCCAAAGTGCTTCCATTCCACTTTAACTTACTCAATTGCTCCATTTCAGAGCATGAGCACCTTTTTCTGCAATATACACTGAGGTTCGACTGCAACTCTCCATCTAGTTCCACTTGCAATATAGACCAGTCAATCACATGATCAACACATGGGGGCTTCACTCAATGAACCTCTCACCTATCACGTGTGTTCATTGTATATTAAACAATTCCCTTAATTTGACTACATATTGGAAAATACCCCTAAAATTCACATTATTTAACCCCCTACCAATACAAATCTAATAAACCTTCCCAATTTAAAAAACCCCTACTTCCACTGCATATTGTAGGTGTCCATTTTTTCATTAACATTTTTTATACCCCTTTATATTTTTTTCATTAAATTTGAGCTCCATTTTTTATACATGCCAATATAAAAATCCTTTACCCCCTATATATCCCCCAATAAATTATGCCATTTTTTCCTCAATATATATCCCCCAATATGAACCCACGTGGTATGGTATTGTTCCCTGAATGAAACCCCCATGGATCAACATCTCCAACATACTTCTTAAGTAATGACATATCTAAAACATCATCGACTTTCACTTTCAGAGGCAGTGCAAGTCGATAGACTACTCACCCAATCCTCTTAATACTAGTGAAGGGTCCAAAAAATCGTGGTGCCAACTTGGCACATGATCCAATCCACAATAGGAATAGCACACAAGAACCAAGAAGAGGAATCGAACATACAAACATAGAATGAAGGAAATGAATTGAATGGTGTGAATTTATAGAGCTTTCATGAAAATATTTGCGTAAACTTGATTCTACTTGAACTCTAAAGGTTGAGCAGCAGCACAAGTGATCTGAATCATGGTCGCTATCCACCTGGAGAAGAGATTAGTCATCTTCCACCTGGAGAAGAAATTAGTCGTCGTCCACCTGGGGAAGAAATTAGTCGTCGTCCACCTGGAGAATAGATTAGTCACCGTCCATACTCTATGTTGGACCCTGAAGGTTGAGCCCACACAAGTGTTATTTTCGTGAAAATTTTACTCTGGTGGAAACCTCGTCTTCAATGTACACTCTAACTTACAGTTAGATTCCTTGAGTTATAAACAGATTTCCAGTGATTTAAACACTAGGATCTACTTTGCTAGAATTATTATGTGGAAGTGTTAGTTGTTTGGTCGGGAAAAGAAATAGGTTTTATATGAATTGTTTGAATGTTTGTAGTGACATGACATGCATCCTCCTCGTGACTTACTACTCGTTTATGTAATGTGACTAAACCTATTTATTATTCCCTCTATTTATTCCAACTGTTTTATGAATGATGGATTTGAGTTTTAGTGCAGCGACCCTTGGGTTGGGTGGAACTTTCTAAATGTGTATGTTAAATCCTTAATGTTGAGTATTACTTATAATATAAGAAATAAAAAGTAATATCTGTCATGGAATTTGAAATGGAAAACATCACTTCAAATATTTCATTTACGGTGAATTAAAATTAAAAAATAAGATGAAAAGTAATTTTTTTCATTACTCAAAATTTAATAATTGAAATGTATTAATTATAAGAATGTTATATTGTAATTTAATTTTGAAGAAAACATAATTTTAATATTAAATAAGTTTGGTTTTCATTTCTATATATTGATTTTAATATTAAATTTAATGATGCGTTTGGTGTCTCCAAACACACCGTATATATATATATATATACAGACATAGAGAGAGAGAGAGATAGATAGATAGATTAGATATATAGATATAGATATAGATATATATGATCATCAGTAATCCGCAAGAGCGCTAGATCCAATGGGTTATATGAATCATGGACCCCCTCAACAGTTGATGTTTAGTGGGGGAGAGGAATTGTAGTTGGGATTTGCACCAAACCACATATGTCTGATCAACATATGAGATTGATTGTAGGGGGGCCCTCTCCCAAAATTAAAACCACCGAGGGGGTGAGCATTACCAACTGAATTGCCAAGGGTGGTTTCGTGAATGCTAGAGTCTATGTTACTTGTTGGTTCCCCTATCCCATAATTAGCCTCAATATGCCAATTGAGTATGTTCTCTCAATTTTTTGAACAATTCCTCTCTACCATTGTTGTATTTTGGGGCTTGATGATATACATTTTGTTGATGAAAAATTATTAGGATTTTCCAGTGCTTTTTCTTCCTTAAAAAAGACAAATGTAAATTTTGATTTCACTATGTACATCTGACATGCAATTAATTTTCAGCTCTCTAGATTTAGTGATACAAGATACTTCATGTATCCATCCTTTCCCGTATACCTCATGTTGTATTTCCAAGTCGTAAAATTTTCTAGTTTGAGCCTACAAGTTCATAATTCTAAGGGTGAGCAACAATCAGTGATATACTAGATTTCCATTATGATAATAAAGAAGAATGATGAAGTTTTTTTTAGGGTATCTCACACATTTTATGTATGTCGCATTTGTGATTTTGTTAGGTGAAGCTCCCCAAAGAATTTTTCCAGAAATCAAGCGAATTATATAATTAAGTTCTGCTACAAGTGTGGGGAACTGGTACATGTATAAAAACCACAACAAAATAAGAATATATGGTTCATAAGAGCCTCCTTATCATTCCTATATTCCTTTTGGTTAATTTTTTTTCATTATAATATATATCAAGAAAATGATAAAGTTAGGTTTTGTGCATTTTGTTTCAAGGAAGGAGGAGGTTACCTTAAAGCTTAAGCAAGAGCCGGGTCCAATCATTGTGAACACTAGACACGCCTTCAAGATTGTGCTCAAATGCTAGCCTTAGTGAATTTTCGCAAAGGAAAAGTGTGGGCTAATGATCCATACAATATTATCTCCAAAAAACAATTGAAGTTTCAATAAGCCCCATATGAGCATGATAACCAGCTAGATATTGAAAAATTAGCAATCAAGGATTCATGGGTTGAAGAAGAATCAAATTTAGAGAAACCTATAGAGACTTATTTGTATGGTCAAAACATAGTTATTACTAGAGAATTTAGAGAATGATTCAGACAACCAACCTACAAAGAGGTCGAGGTGTGAAGAAAAAAAGGCAGCAATGGAGTCAATGGATATTTAAGGTTAGCCAGTGGGAGAATCCATCTCATGGGGCTTTGGTTTTCAAGTTGAATTATTGAGTCCTATAGTGACATCTTCCTCTATAGTAAAATTGGAAAAACGAGTATCCAAACCCGTTCCTCATTCTCATTTAGAGTGGAAGGTTCAAAGATTTTTATATTCTGTATGTTAACCACTGCATACATGTTCACGTATTGGGGTAAACTGAATATATGCATGTTATCTCCAAAATTCTCCATTATCTCAAAGGACCATATCACAAAGTCTTAATTTTCTTACTAGGACTACATAGTATGTCCTTGTTCAATTGTAACCATACTCTATTTCCCACTCTAAATGACTTCTTTGTTATATATTGATTATACTCAACCTTGTACTTTTCCCGTGATTTCTAGAACATATCTTGTACCTATAGATGGATTTGTCATATCTTCTCAACAATTTTTTTCCCTTAAAAAATCCCTATGAGATCCTCCCTCACTCCTAGTTGTTTCCCATATGTAATATCCAAAGATGAAGGTGGTATATATCAAGAATAAGTTTCAAATAGGAACTTACCAATAGAAGTGTAGACTTCTCTATTATAAAAGTGTTGTATATATACCATAATTTCAACCCATGCCTTTGAATGCTTTTGATTATAACCCCTCAAAAGTTGCACCAAAGTCCTGTTGACTACTTTTGTTTGTCCGTCTTTCTATGGATGAAATGTATAGACCTATTAAACTTTGTGTCAATATTATCCCGCAATGTAGTCTAAAATACACTGAAAAATCTTGTGTCTCTACTGCAATGATGCTCCTTGGTATCCCAATGTGTACGTAGACTTGTCAAAAGAATCAATTTCCTACTTCTTATGGTCTTCTTACAAGGCATTAGAACACACATATTACAAAACTTGTCAACTACCAGTAATAGGTTGTCATGTCCCTTCCCGGTTGTTGTTAAACTTCCCACAACATCCATGGAATTCCTTTACCAAGGATAATTGGGTACAAGAAAGAGATGATATAGATCATATTTCTGAATACTAGGCTTGTTGATATAATAAATCATGCATCCTCTTATGAAAATAGCCACCTCTTCTTGCATCCTATGCAAGTACACATTCCTTTGCAAGGTGTCCACTGTGTTCCATACACAAAAAAGTCCTGTAACCTTAGAGGTGTGAGCCTCTATGATTAGTTGTGGTTGATCATGTTTAGTAACATCTAACTTATCCAACCTATAAAATAAACCATTCTGGAGATGGTCGTCAATTGTGTTATCACCATCATGCACATCCATCATCCTTTGTATATGTTTCTTTATATGCATCAACCAAATTATTTGTGCTACCTTTCTTGAACTTTATCTCCAAATGAAATTTTTGTAGAAATCCCATCCACTTGTAATGCCTAGTCTATGGTAGATTACTTTAGGCTTGCAAGTACTACAGTGGATGGCGATCTGTATGGATTATTTTATTCTTTCCCATCATTTAGTGATTCCACTTATTCACAATTTTCACCAAGGAATATATCTCCTTGTTGTAGGTTGGGCAACTGAGAATTTCCCCATGAAATACTTGTAGCACACAAGCCTTCCTCCTTGCATCAAGGGTACTCCCATAGCATATCCACTCACATATGTCTCCACTTCAAAGGGTTCTTGTAACTTTAATAATTCTAAAACTAGTGCTTTAATGTTTTTCTTCTTTAACTCCTTAAAGGCCTTCCACTAACCCTTTCCTTAATGGAAACTCTTACCACTTGTTATTATGGTGTGAATGGTGCTACAACTGTGGAAAATGAGGATACAAATTTCCTCAAGTATTGTGCTACCAGAATGAAAGTTTTGACCTCAGAAAC
This sequence comes from Pinus taeda, assembly GCA_000404065.3. Taxonomy (NCBI): domain Eukaryota; kingdom Viridiplantae; phylum Streptophyta; class Pinopsida; order Pinales; family Pinaceae; genus Pinus; species Pinus taeda. Next base: position 55,104 of record APFE031067582.1, on the reverse strand, counting down.
ATTAGTAGGAACTATTCAGTTCATGATGGCCTCCATCTTGGCAAGATATGTCTTCATTTATCTTGTGAATCACATATCCTAAATACAATAAATACTATTGTGCAAACTCACACTTCATGAGATTTTCCAACAGTTGGTACTTCTTCAATGTCTCTAGCACCTAAATTAAATGTCAGATATGCTCCTAACAAGTAACATTGTATACTAGTATATCATCCAAATAAATAATAATAAATGATTTTATAAAATGTCTTGGTGTATCATTCATTAATGTCATGAATATAGCTAGTCCATTACACAGGACAAATAATATAACTAACCACTCATACAAAAATTGCTTGGTTTTGAAGGAAATCTTCCTTGGATCTTATCCTTTGACTCAAACATGGTGATACCCTAAATTTAAATCCATCTTGGTGAAGGATTTTTCTTGGTACAACTGGTCCAATAGATCATTTATATTGGTGTTGACAGTACTGGAAATTCATCAACTAAAGGGATATCCATGATGTGAAGTCCCAGTTAGACCTCACACCATTTGGAGTAGGAGTCCCATTCGGAGGATTGTCCTAGCCACCATAACTTAAAGGTTTTCCTTAGATGAAATGAATGACATAAGAAAGTATGCACATAACCTTTGGAATCAACAAGAAAGTTGACACTATGAAACACCAATTTTAGTGTGTAAAAGGAGACTTTCACGAGGGGAGAGAGAGGAGTGAGTCTTTGGAAGGAATTAATAATACTAACCTAAGAGAGACACACGAGATCATGAAAAGATTCATTATTTTTCTAGCAAAGTAGTTAACATAGACACAACGATCATTAAAGAAAATACAAAACACATTCAACATGATAAGTGCCAAGGCCAATGAAATGGTTCAATTTCCTTAGTACATATGAACAAAACATATACCAGAAACATATAAATAATAGTCTTACTAAATTCATGATACATGCATGAAAATATGTTGGCTCATTGAGCTTCTAATTATTAGGCGAAATATCCAAGTATACATTTACTAAACTGAACCACTAGTTCCAATAGTGGAACATTATGTCACTTCTTCCTTCTCTAAAGAATGATCTTCTCTACTATGCTAAGCTGGAGAAGCCAAGGCTAGCTCTCCAAAGGCTAAGCCTCCAAAAGACCCTTTGTTTGAGTTACGAGGGTGTATTTATAACAAAAGGAATGAGCTTTCATATCCCCATGTCTCTTAAGCTTCCCTCATGACTCTTCGACTTCTAATTTGACCTTTGGACTTCTATATGAATTTTGGAATTTCCTAAAGACTCTTTTGTCCATATATGACTGTGTGACTTTTCATATTCCACATATGACTCTTGGAACTATATACGTTACATTTTGTCCTTTCTGTTTTATAATTACATCATTACATCCACAAATGATGTTGCAAGACACATGGACACACATGTCATTGTGATGACATTGGCACAAGTAACAACTTAACAATCATGACATGGACTTCATGATGAGATGGAAATGCAAAGTTGTTATTCTTATTTCTTTGTCTTTAATCTTCATGAGAGGTCTTCTTTGTTCTTCATCTTCACCCTCCAAGTGGTTGAATGATATGGAGTCTTTACTATGATCTTGATCTTCCAACTCTCGTTGCAATCTAGTGCCCTTTCATTTTATTGCTCGATGATGATAGCATAATAAAGATTCTATAATGCGGAATAAATACTTAAAATAATCGAAAAAACTTTAATGCCCAAGAAATCATACCTCCAGCCATTGATGCTTTCTCACACTTTGATATCAAATAAAAGCAAGATTGCCTATAACTTTCTCTTTCACGATAGTTACCCTAATTTTCTACTGTACGGGATAATGGAAGCACTGAAATAACACTACCCGAACCTCCAGCATCAACTGCTTTTGAAAAACTCCAACAACTGCCTTTCGGATCTTCGAACCCTCAATATACAAGATCAGAAAACGAAACTTGCACTTAAATGTCCAATGCAACTGTAGAGCTCTCTTCTCTCCTAAATAAAGAGCTCTGCTTTAAATTCCTTGGCCTCCAGGCACTTCAAAGGCTCAAAAATTGCATAAGAAGGCAAATGTTTTAGAACTTGAAGTTTAAAAGCAAACTCAGAAAGAGCTTGGAACGGCTCAGATTCTTAAATGAGAAATGTTAAAAGGGCTTACTCGTCAGCAAGTGCCGAGTTGAGTAGAAAACCACTAATTTTGGTAAAACAGTGAAGTGAAGTAAAGTGGGATGTTGAAGACCGGGGGCTTAAAGGATTATATAGAGGCAGGCAGATCATTCCCAAATCTCGTTTGGCACTTCCAAGCTCTACACACTCTGATTTGATGGTGTAAGGCTTAAGAGGATTGAGTGCTAAGCTTGGGGACCAAACAGAAGTCTTTATAGCCAAGTTTCCATCAAGCTTTTGTTGACTATGTGTCAAGTGTTCCACAGAACGTGGTAGAGAACTGTAGAGGGAGTAATGGACCACTCCAAGAGATCCCAACAAGAAACTAATCAACTGCAGTTAGTTTCTAAATCGTCGGTGGCTGAGCAACAATCGATTTCTAAGTTTCTAGATTGTCGGCGGCCGTTATGGGAGCTGTAAAGGGAGCTAACATTCTCCCACTTGGTCCATACTTCCAATATTAATGTCTCATCTTAAAACCCATTGAAAATTTGTATTAAGTAATAGATACATGAATCATGGCGATAAGTCCTCTAATGACGAGTATTATCTACCATGTATTACTATGTATTTATTTCTATTATAATTTATGTGGCAACAATTTCTTAGTGAATAAACATTATGTTTATTCTTGGTCCGACATAGATGAATTCTCTCAAATCAAATTAAGGTGCACATAAATATGAGGAAAACATCACAATAATTAAGAATTTCATTAAAATAACATTGTCCATACAATGAGAAACTACGTAATGGAACCAAGTCCCATATTCATTACATGATCCTTAAATTTAAATGGTGCCATGCCCTTAGTCAAAGGATCAACGATCATCAACTCAGTGCTGACATGCTCAATTACCACTTCCTTTTCTTTAACACGTTCCCTTATAGCTAAATACTTAATGTCGATGTGCTTACTTCGACTCCCACTTTTGTTTCTTTTAGCCAGAAAAACAAGAGCTGAATTGTCGCAATACATTCTCAATGGCTTAGAGATAGAATCTATAATTCTAAGTCTAGAAATGAAACTCTTAAGCCATACATCATGTAAAGTAGCCTCAAAACAGGAGATGAACTTGGCTTCCATAGTGGAAGTGGAAGTCAAGGTCTGCTTGGAACTCCTCCATGATACAGCTCCACTGGCCATCATAAAAATGTATCCTGATGTTGATTTGCATGAATCAACACATCCAGCAAAGTCAGAATCTGAGTAGCCAATTACTTCCAAATTGTCCATTTGTCTATATATAAGCATGTAGTTTTTGGTTCCTTGAAGGTACCTCATTACTTTCTTTGTAGCTCTACAGTGGTCTAAACTTGGATCACTGTGATATCGTCCCAACATTCCCACAACAAATGCAATGTCAGGTCTTGTGCAGACTTGAGCATACATTAGGCTTCCGACAACAGAATCATGTGGAATGTTCTTCATTTGTTCCCTTTCAAAGTCGTTCTTTGGAAATTGGTTCAAATTGAACCTATCACCCTTCATAATGGGAGCTACACTTGGTGAACAATCCTTCATCTCAAATCTCTCTAAAATTTTATTAATATAGGTTTCCTGAGACAAACCCAAGATGCATCGAAATATTTCTCTATGGATCTTAATGCCAATCACATAAGATGCCTCAACCATATCCTTCATATCGAAATTTTTAGAGAGGAATTGTTTCACCTCATGCAGCAAACCCTTATCATTGGTTGCTAGCAAAATGTCATCCACATATAAAACAAGAAAACAAATTTTACTCCCACTGACGTTTAGGTATATACATTGATCCATAATGTTTTCTACAAAACCAAATGAAGAAATTACGTTATGGAATTTCAAATACCATTGGCGGGATGCTTGTTTTAAAACCGTATAATGATTTCTTGAGCTTGCAAACCAATTTCTCACCATCACTAGAGGGGAATCCTTCAGGTTGTTTCATGTAAACCTCCTCCTCTAGATCTCCATTGAGAAATGTTGTTTTCACATCCATTTGTTGCAACTCCAAGTCAAAAGGGGCTACTAATGACATAATAACACGCAAGGAATCTTTCTTAGATACAGGAGAGAAAGTCTCTGTGTAATCAATTCCTTCTTTCTGAGTGAATCCCTTAGCAACGAGTCTTTCCTTGTATCTCTCAATGTTGCCCAATGAGTCTTTCTTTGTCTTAGAGACTCATTTACATCCAATGGCTTTTGCACCATTAGGAAACTCAACAAGATCCCAAACTTCATTACTCTTTATAGAATTCATATCTTCCTTCATGGCGTCGTACCATAATTCTGATTCTTTGCAACTCATGGCTTGTGAAAAGGACTCGGGATAATTTTCGGCCCCAATGTTGTAGTCAGATTTTTTAAAATACACAACATAATCATCTGGAATTGCTGATCTCTTTGGTGTAATAGATTTTCTTAATGCTGTACCACCATCTTCCTAAGAAGTATGTGGTTCAACTTTTTGTTCAAAAGTTCTTGGCAACTCTTGAACTACCTGATCTACTAGAATGTCATCAGCAACTTGTGGAACTTCAACGATTGGTTGTTCAATACCAGTTTGTACTTGAGGGGCGCTGTGAACAATAACCAATCTATCACTTGAGGTGGAAGGTTGAGATTCTGAATGATCTTTCTCAGAAACAATGTTCCTGGTTTGATCGCTCCCACTGACCAAGTCATTTTCAAGAAACTTTTCATTTCTTGATTCCACTATCCTAGTGCTATGAGATGGACAATAAACTCTGTAACCTTTAGACCTTTCAACATATCCAATGAAATACCAACTAATGGTACTTGGGTCCAACTTCTTCTCTTCTGGATTATATATTCTCACTTCAGAAGGGCATCCCCAAACGCGCATATGTCGCAAACTCGGTTTCCAACCTTTCCATAATTCAAATGGCATTTTAGGAACAGTCTTGGTTGGAACTCGGTTTAATATATACACTGTCGTCTTAAGTTATTCAGTCCACAAGGATTTAGGAAGATTGGAGCTGCTAAGCATACTAGCATAGTCTATGTCCATCCACCCCAAATGAACTAGAATTCCCTCCTTCCAGACCTTATAGTTATCTCCCTTAAGTTCAGGGATATCACAACGAATATCAAAGAAATTTTGAGATTGTACAACTGCATAAAACTAAAGATCACATGCTTATGTTAAAATTGAGGCCTAAAAATAAAATTTCATGCTTTACTAATGTAAATCATGCTTAAAATTGAATCTAATGACATAAAGAATTTCTGTGGACTAAATTTTCAATTCAAGGAGATTCAATTATTCTTTATGATAGAATTTATCAAATTATTCACTTAATTCATAATTCTGAAGGGTATATTATGATTATAATTCGATATAAATTCTATCTTAGATTTGAACTTTATGATAAAAATTATTAATTCATAATTGTTGTGGATAAGTTATGAATAATTTGAATTATATTTTATCCTAATTAATTATATAAATATAATAAAAATTCTTTTGGGATAAAATTTATTATATTTAGTATAATTAATACAATTAATGTCTAAATATTCTTATGTGATCCTAATCAATCATAATATATAATATTATTTAATTAGAGATGTTGTGGCTATTCTCTAATCAATTAAAAATTATATGGATCACTAGACATTATTTCTTTTATGCATAATAATTGACTTCATATGAGAATAATTATAAATTGCATAAATTAAATCAAACTAAATATTATAAGCATAAAAATTGAGCAAAAATTTAGACATATTTCCAAATAAATGCCTTAATTTAGAAAATTCTCAAAATATGGCATTGAGCCAAATAGAGCGTGCCTATAAACACCAAGGCAGAGATAAAAATGCTCTGATACCAAATGATAGCATAATAACGATTCTATAATGCGGAATAAACACTTAAAAGAATTGAAAAAAAATTAATGCCCAAGAAATCATACCTCCTGCCATTGATGCTTGCTCACACTCTGATATCAAATAAAAGCAAGATTTCCTGTAACTTGCTCTTTCACGGTAGTTACCCCAATTTGCTGCTGTACGAGATAATGGAAGTGCCGAAATAAAGCTGCTCGGACCTCCATCATCATCTGCCTTCGAAAAAACTCCAACAACTGCCTTTCGGAGCTTCAAACCCTAAACATACAAGATCGAAAAATGAAACTTGCACTTAAATGTGCAATGCAACTGTAGGCCTCTCTTCTCTCCTAAATAAAGAGCTTTGCTTTAAATTCCTTGGCCTCCAGGCACTTCAAAGGCTCAAAATTTCATAAGAAGGCAAATGTTTTAGAACTTGAAGCTTAAAAAGTAAACACAGAAAGAGCTTGGAACCGCTCATATTCTTAAATGATAAATGCTAAAAGGGCTTGCTCATCAGGAAGTGCCGAGCCGAGTAGAAAACCACTAATTTTGAGAAAACAGTGAAGTGAAGTAAAGAGGGATGTAGAAGACCAGGGGCTTAAAGGATTATATAGAGGCAGGGAGATCGTTCCCAAATCCTGTTTGGCACTTCCAAGCTTTGCACACTCTGATTTGATGGTGTAACACTGAAGGGGATTGAGTGGTGAGTTTGGGGACCAAACAAAAGTCTTTATAGCCAAGCTTTTGTTGGCTATGTGTCAAGTGTTCCACAGAACATGGCAGAGAACCACAGAGGGAGTAATGGACCACTCGAGGAGCTCCCAACAAGAAATTAATCAACTACAGTCAGTTTTTAAATCATTGGGGGCTGAATAGTAGTTGGTCTCTAAGTTTCTAAATCGTCGTTGACCATTATGGGAGTCGTAAAGGGAGCTAACAGATGATACACTTGTATTTACAACTTTGTGAGTGTCTTCTAGCATAGTATCCTTCTCCTTTTATTCAATCATGATCCTGTCATGTTAAGATATAATACCTATTAGTGGAAATCACTCATGACAAGACGCCATCGACCCGAAAAACTCTTGGTATAACATGGTTGAAGAAAATCATTGAATGAACTAGAATTGAATACTAGACTGAGGAAAAGGCTCAGGGATTACACATTGCATAGCTCCATAGGCCGGGAAAGGAGGATTGAGGCTTATGACTAAGACATGCATAGTTCTAGAGGCCTGGGAAGGAAAACTGTGCATTTGAAGAGCTCAGTGGGGTAGGATTTCTTGTTGAGACTATGTAATGCACAGTTCAGAAGAGAAAGATGCCAAATATTTTGTAGTTGCACAACTTAGGAAGGCAGGGAGACAACTTATTTCTTTCCACTGTGCAATGCACAAAAGGAGATTGGTTGGAACACAAAATTTCATAGTTGTGCAGGTCAGGAGGAAATCCTTGAGCACTATGAATGTGCAACGCGCAATTCTTGGAGAGAAAAACTACGCATTACGTAGTTCCAGGAGGCAAGGGATCAACTTGAGGCATGCTTCTATGCAATGTGCAGTTCAAGAAGGCTAAGTGAGGTCAATGGATTGGTCTATCCCTAAATCGAGCACATTCGAAGTCTGGTACCAATTCACTACCAAGATTCTCGTGGTTCTTCCCAAATGAAATGCAGTAGAATGCATCTGGTGTGGATTGCATTAAAATGCAGGGCGCCCCATGAAAAAACAAATCAGAACTCTCTATTTCTCTACGAATTTTTTTTAAACATCTCTCCTCGAATGAAGAGAACCATTCTGTTTGAGTTGTGGATATTAAAAATGCATTAAAATTAAGAATACACCATTAAAACGCAGGGTGCACCATCGAACAACAATTATTGTTACGCAATAACTCCTAAAATCTTAAACAATTGATGCAAATAAATGAGTGTAACGAACATGGAATGCTCCACGTAGAGTTGATGAAAATAAGGAAGAGTCCCATGAATGGACGAATTCAAAGTCACATGGTTAGGTCAATGGAATTAATTGGAGAGTTGACAAGTGTTGAATGTAGTGTGACTTGAAATGTACACCAAAATTTAAACAGATATGGCTTCTAATTGAAAAGTGATGAGTTTTATATAGACGAAAATTGACGTGAGGATGAAGGCGTGAATTCGAGTATTAGATTTAATATAACAATAACTCTATACATATATTTACAAAAATGATATATTTATATATTTATAAATTAATGTAAGCGTTTTTAATGCGTTAGGATATATGTAATAATTTAATTTCCTAATATATTAAAAATAATGTTTTACATTAAAGTAGAATATTTACAATATATCTAGCATGTAGTTATATTACTTTTATTGTTACAATATTTATAATACAATATATTTACATGATATACATTATAATACAACTAATACATAATAATATGTTACAATTAATATAGGTACATGAAATTATTAATATAAAATATTTTTACATGTTTTCAAGTTTAATGAAAAGCCATGTGAAATAAAAGTCATACTAAAATCTATCAAGAAAATAAAAAGAACGATTATTTGCAACGAGATGTCATAAAAAACTAATTAAGTTTTCAAAGGGATGTGCCTAGATTCCATGTATCAAATCAAACATTGAGATTATTCACTGTCAAGAATTAGGTGACCAAAGGGTGATGATAGAGGCGAAGCCAATTGAGGCGATGTCGAGGAAATGATATCGAGCAAACCAAATGCAAAATGTGAAGTGATATGGAAAAATGAGACCAATGATGCAAGCGTTGCTTTGAGGAGATGAATAATCATGTCAAGTGTCACAAGTGGCATCATCTGAGAAAAGGGTTGAAGGCGAAAAACGTCACTTAATGAAAACTATAGTAAGACCAAAAGCAATATTGAAATCAGGGTCAATCAAAATATAAATAACTTAATCACAAAAGTTACTACATATCAATGATAAATGCCAAGTATTCTACCTACATGTTGTCCATTGCTGCGTAGATATGTGGAACACTCTGACCAACATACCCAATAGTCTGCGCCTCCTGTGCACTATATATCTTACGTCTGCCTCCGTGATTCTGTGAACAATCTCCCTTAAGGTGTTCCTTGCCACATGTCCAACACTCCAACCGACCAGTGCCCTCACCTCTATGTTGTTGTTGCTGACGTGACCCATGTCCTTGTCTAGCTGCATTAAATCTCTTTTACAGTGCCAAATTCTCTTTCTCATCCACATGTGATGGCCTTGTCCTCCTAGGCTCTCATTTACCTTTACCTTTCTCCGTTCCTTTCCATCTATTCTGAGATTCATTATTACGCTTTGATTGTTCATATAAATGCTTCAGTTTCCTAATGACTTCCTCAAGTTTTTAAAGTTTCTAAGTTTACTTAGTTAGAAACCCTTCATGCACATTTTCTGACTTATTCCTACCTACTTGTTATTTTTTATTTAACAAGTTATTTACAATGTAAATACTAAAAATAAACACCAGTTCATGCTCAACATATTAAACATGAACAACTAAAAGAAACAAGAACAAACACACCACATGACACCATTATTTTTGGACCGATGTCCCTGGAAAAACCCAATGTGGGAAAACCGGTGCAGCTATTTGAGGGTTTACTTAATAAGCAATATCAGAGTGCAATTTGGGTGTCGAAACTGGCCTACCCAACAGATAGTTTCCTTAGAAGCTATACCTCATAGTTTGAGAGAAATCTCTTGGCTGAAACCCCGGAAAATCCTTCTGGTAGCTCTTCAGCATAAAAATACTTTGCAACCCCACCATCTGCCCAATCTAGACTACATCAGCCCCTCTTTATCTCATGTTGGCCCTGTGTCAGCCTTTCTTGGCATGCGTCAGCCCCAGGAGGCCCTGCGTCAACTTTCTGAGCCTCTGCATCAGATATGTTGGCCTCTCTGGTGCTCTGCGCAACAAGTGGCTGCCTCTGCGTGGCCGTGAGTGAGCCCTTGCTGGCTCCGCGTCACTCTCCTTGGCTGTTGTGCTGCTCTCCTGGCACACTCTCTGCCTTCTCTGTTTCTTTGTACTCAATTCCCCTCAGTTGCTCTTCCAATCGCTGATTTTATCTCTCTTAGCAAACCCCGCTCTAGAGAATAGAATGACTAATCACTCTGGTGTATTCTCCAAGTGACCCGCAAGCCTCCTCTTATACTTTTCCTATTGACATCTCAACGGCTGAGATTAAGTCCCTAATCAATGATTAAGATTAGATCTAGCTTGATCCATGTCTTTTGGACCACTCTAACACAGATTCATATTAATACACATTAATATTTTATTGTCCCTAAGTTTAGACTTAGGGACTCCATTAAAAATATTAATTATTTTGATATCTCGTGATCTGTTTAGAATCTGCCCAAGCCCTTTCTGGGTATTGGAGATCTCATCTTTCCCAACCTCTCCACCAAATTTCATGGCTAGAGCACATTCGATGCTACCCCAAATCATCACTCCATATTAGCCAGGACTGTGCTCTAGCAATACTCCTCACTGAGTATTACTCCGATCATCCGGCATCGGTACCTATGTTGATGCTAGGCCTTCCTGCCCAACATCCTCTGCACTACTACCTCCTATACTACTACCCATGCTTCTGCCACTACCACTGCTACATCTGTACGACAGCTCTCTCTGCATCTGTGTTGTTGCTGGTCCTTTCTCCAAGCACTGCATCTGCACTGCACCTCCTCTCATCATGTTGCATTGTGCTTCCCACTATTGTACTGCAACTCAGTTACTGAGAAGTAAGTAAGTGATCTCCTAACTGACCTCCCTGTTGGGCTATAAACACCCACTGATTCTGAAGCTCCCTCTGTTGCTGACGGGTGCTCCCTGTCTCTGACCTCTGTACTGCTGCAACAACTCCCTACATCTCGCATCGTTGCACACCTCTCTATGCCTTCTTGCAATGGTACAACACTCATGTGCCTCTCACACTACTGCAGCCTCCTAGCTCTATGCTGTCTCGGGACTCCTACACTGTAGCTCTCTCTGCTGCTCCATTCGCATCCATCTCTACCCACTCAGCCAGTCCTGCTACTCCTCGTCGGGGCTCCCATAGCAAGGTCTAATCCAAGAGCTTGGGTACCTCAAGGATCCTGCCCCTCATGCCTGTAGTTCATTTGAATGTAGCTCGATCTCTCCCCACTTCTGCTCAAGTGGTGCGTGTGCACTCATGGCATAATCATTGTCTGTCAAAACTTCCTTCTCTACCTGTGTTGGTGTTGCCTTAGTCTCAGAAGACTCTCCCTTATTCTTCTTCCTTGGGCACTAGGTCACATAATGACCCATCTCCCCATAGTGGAAGCACTTTATCTTCGAGAGATCTTTCTTCTTTTGCTTCTCCTACTTTCCCTTAGATGCTAGGGCCACATCCTTCTCCTCCTGCTTGACCTTGATCCCTTTGCTACTGCTACCTGTCTTTGACTGCCGTATGATCTCTTCCTAGTAAAGAGTTGCCCACATCTCGTCCCAAGGTGAGAGATTCTCTCTACCCAGGATACTCTGGACAAACACTTCCCAATCTTCTAAGACAGCATTCAGGGTTGTACTCACCATAAGCTCCTAATCTGGTGTCGCTCCTATAGCAGTCAACTAATCTCAGATCTCATTCACTTCTCTGAGGAAGGTTTCAATCGATTGAACCTTCTTCATCTGGTACGACCTCATATGGTTCTCGAGTAACATTCTTCTCTACACAGAAGTATGCTGGTACAGGTTTTTGAGAGCCTCCCACATCTCAACTGTCATTTTCTTCTCATCTATATGTGGTACCACATGATCCTTGACCCTGTCAAGGATAATGCACTTGGCCCTCACCATCGCCTCTTCGTATCTATCATTATCATTAGGGTCGAATGGGATAGCAATTACCTTTAAGGCAAAGTTCTTGACATGATTTGTGTCAAGCACTGATAAGATTCTAGCCTTCCAGACTGCGAATTTCAATGCTTCGTCCAGTCTGTCCTCGTCTCTTACCTCATGTAGTGTCATGATGCTCCTCTACTTCCCTCCTGGAATTTCTTTGTTCGACTCCTCTGAGTCTCTACTTCTTGTCTAGAAGTTCTCTTCTGGACTCCCTCTGAGTCCTCATTTCCGTCCTGGAAATCCTTCTACCGCTTGTCGAGATGCCCCCTACTCTGATCATCTTCTGCAACTGCACTGTTGATCCGGGTTCCTTGGCCAGAAGCCCTCAGCAACAACTCCTCTGGCCCTTCTCTCTTAGGTATTGTTCTAACTTTAGTACCTCACCAGCTACACTTTGTAATATTCCCGCAGCCTTCTAAACCCCAGCAATTGCCTCTTTGTGAACTGCGTCAGCCCCTCTCTACCTCACCCTGGATCTCCGTCACCCCAAATGGGTCTGTGTTAGCCCTAGGATGCCCTGCATTAGCCCTTTGGCCCTCTGTGTTAGCAACGCTGGCCTCTCTGAGGCTCTGCGCAGTTCTCGGCTTCTTCTGCATGGCTTTAGTTGGCTCTATATCACACTTCCTTGGCTTTTGTGCTGCTAGAAACAACTTATGTCACCTCGAGACAACTATTTTCTACTGCTATTGCTCTACTCGGTTGATGTCTTTTAGTCCTCCTGTGATTTGCAACCTCCCTCTGACACCATGTTGAAGTTTCTAAGTTTACTTAGTTAGAAACCCTTCATAGAATTTTTCTGATTTATTCCTACCTACTTGTTATTACAAGTTATGTACAAAGTAAATACTGATAATAAGCACCAGCACAAGCTCAACATATTACAGATCAACAACTAAAATAAACAAGAACAAACACACCACATGACACCATTATATTTGGACCAATGTCCCTAGAAAAAACCAATGTGGGAAAATTGGTGTAGCTATTTGAGGGTTTTCTTATTAACCAATATCAGAGTACAATCTAGGTGCTGAAACTGGCCTACCCAATAGAGAATTTCCTTAGAAGTTATACCTCACAGTTTGAGAGAAATCTCCTCGCTGAAACCCCGAAAAATCCTTCCGGCAACTCTTCAACACAAAACTGCTCTAGAACCCTAGCGTCTGCCCAATCTAGACTGTGTCATCCCCTCTCTGTCTTCCACTGGCTTTGCATTAGCCTTTCTTGGCCTGCGTCATCTTTCTGTGCCTTTACATCAGATACGCTGGCCTCTCTGGTGCTCTGTGCAACACATGCCTGCCACTAGGTGGCCCTAAGTGAGCCCTTGTTGGCTCTACGTCACTCTCCTTGGTTGTTGCACTGCTTTCCCGGCACACTCTCTGCCTTCTCTATTTCTCTGTACTCAATGCCCCTTATTTGCTCTCCTGATCACTGATTCTATCTCTCTTATCAAAGCCCGGTCTAAAGAATAGAATGACTGATCACTCTGGTGTATCCTCTAAGTGACCCTCAAGCCTCCTCTTATACTTTTCCTGTTGACATATCAACGGCTGAGATTAAGTCCCTAATCAATTACTAAGATTATATCTCGCTTGATCCATGTCATTTGGACCACTCTAACACAGATTCATATTAATACACATTAATGATTTATTTTCCCTAAGTTTTAGACTTAGGGACTCCATTAAAAATATTAATTATTTTAATATCTCGTGATCTATTTAGAATATGCCCAAACCCTTTCTAGGTATTGGAGATCTCATGTGTCCCAACGTCCCCACCAAATTTTGTGGCTAGAGCACATCCGATGCTACCCCAAATCAACACTCCCTCTTAGCAAGGACTGTGTTCTAGCAATACTCCTCACTGAATATTACTCTGATCATCTGGAATTGGAACCTGTGCTGATGCTAGGCCTTCCTGTCCAACATCCTCTACACTACTGTCTCTTGTACTACTACCCATGGTTCTACCACTTCCACTATTGCATCTGTATGACAGCTCCCTCTGCATCCGTGTTCCTGCTGGTCCTTTCTCCCAGTAATGCATCCGCACTGCAACTCCTCTCATCATGTTGCATCGTGGTACCCACCACTACACTGAAACTCAATTACTGAGAAGTAAGTAACTAATCTCCTAGTTGACCTCCCTGTTGGGCTAGAAAAACCTACTAATGCTGAAGCTCCCTCTGTTGCTGACAAGTGCTCCCTCTCTTTGACCTCTGCACTGATGCAACAACTCCTTGCATCTCACACCATTGAACACCTCTATGTTCTTTCCTCCACTGGTGCAACACGCCTGTGCCTCTCGCACTGGTGCAACCTACTAGATCTGCACTATCTCGGGACTCCTGCGTTGTAGCTCTCTCTGCTGCTCCATCCACATTTGTCTCTACCCACTCAGTGAGTCCTACTACTCCTCGTTGGGGCTCCTGTAGCAAGGTCTAATCCAAGAGGCTGGGTACCTCAAGGATCTTGCCCCTCATCACTTATAGTCCATCTGACTACAGCTAGATGTCTCCCCACTTCCACTCAAGTGGTGCATGTGCACTCATGACACAGTCATCGTCTATCAAAACTTCCTTCTCTGCCCGTGCTGGTGCTGCCTTAGTCTCGGAAGACTCTCCCTTATTCTTCTTCTTTGGGCATTCGATTGCATAATGATCCATGTCCCGGTAGTGGAAGCACTTGATCTTGGAGATATCTTTCCTCTTCCACTTCTCCTGCTTTCCCTCAAATGCTAGGGCCACATCCTCCTCCTCCTACTTGACCTTGATCCATTTGTTGCTGCTACCTATCTTCGACTGCCATTTGATCTCTTCCTGGAGAAGAGCTACCCACATCTCGTCCCAAGGTGGGAGAGTCCCTCTACCCAAGATACTCTAGACAAACACTTCCCAATCTTCTGAGACAACATTTAGGGTTGTCGTCACCATAAGCTCCTGATCTGGTGTCACTCCTATAGCAGTCAACTGGTCTCAGATCTCATTCAGTTCTTCGAGGAAGGTTTCAATCAATTGACCCTTCTTCATTTGATATGACCTCATCTGGTTCTCAATTAGCATTCTTCTATGCACAAAAGTATGTTGGTACAGGTTCTTGAGAACCTCCCACATCTCAACTATCATTTCCTTCTCAGCTATACGTGGTACCACATGATCCTTGACCCCGTCAAGGATAATGCACTTGGCCCTCGCCATCGCCTCTTCGTACCTGTCATTATCATTGGGGTTGACTAGGACAACTATTACCTTTAATGCGGAGTTCTTGACATGATTTCTGTCAAGCACTGATAAGATTCTGGCCTTCCAGACTAAAACGTTTGATGCTCCGTCTAGTCTGTCCTAGTCTCTTACCCTGTGTAGTGCCATGATGCTGCTCTACTTCCCTCTTGGAAGTTCTCTGTTCAACTCCTCTAAGTCTCTACTTCTTGTCTGGAAGTTCTCTTCTAGATTCCCTCTGAGTCTTGATTTCCTTCCTAGAATTCCTTCTGCCGCTTGTCGAGATGCCCCCTTCTCTAATCATCTTGTGCAACTGCATTACTGATCCGGGTTCCTCGGCTAGAAACCCTCGGCAACAGCTTCTCTAGCCCTGCTCTGTCAGGTACTGTTCCGACTACAGTACCTCACTAGCTCCACTCTGTAATATTCCTACAGCCTTCCAGACCCTAGCAACTGCCTCTCTATGAACTACGTCAACCCCTCTCTGCCTCACACTGGCTCTGTGTCACCCCGGATGGGTCTGCATCAGCCTTAGGATGCCCTGCATCAACCCTCTAGCCCTCTGCATCAACAACGCTGGCATCTCTAAGGCTCTGCTCAGTTCCCGACTTCTTCTGTGTGGCTCTGGCTAGCTCTGCGTCACAATTCCTCGGCTTTTGTGCTACTAGAAACAACTTCTCTCACCTTGGGACAGTTGTTTTCTGCTGCTATTGCTCCAGTCGACTCATGTATTTTAGTCATCCTATGATCTGTAACCTCCCTCTGATACCATGTTGAAGTTTCTAAGTTTACTTAGTTAGAAACACTTCATGCACTTTTTATGATTTATTCCTACCTACTTCTTATTTTTTCTTTAACAAGTTATTTACAAAATAAATACTAAAAATAAACACCAGTACATGCTCAAGATATTACATATCAACAACTAAAATAAACAAGAACAAACACACCACATGACACCTTTATTTTTGGACCAATGTCCCCGGAAAAACCTAATGCGAGAAAATTGTGCACTGATTTGAGGTTTTTATTATTAAGCAATATTAGAGTACAATTTGGGTGCCAAAACTGGCCTACCCAACAGAGAATTTCCTTAGCAGCTATACCTTACAGTTTGAGAGAAATCTCGTCACTGGAACCTTGAAAAATCCTTCCGGTAGCTCTTCAGCACAAAACTGCTATGCAACCCCAGCGTCTACCCAATCCAGACTCTGTCAGCCCCTATCTATCTCATGTTCACCCTGCATTAGCCTTTCTTGGCCTGTGTTAGCCCCAGGAGGCCCTACATCAGCTTTCTAGGCCTCTACGTCAGATACGCTGGCCTCTCTGGTGCTCTGTGCAACACTTGGCTACCTCTGTGTGGCCCTGAGTGAGCCCTTGCTGGCTCTGCGTCACTCTCCTTGGCTGCTATGCTGATCTCCTGACACACTCTCTGCCTTCTCTGTTTCTCTGCACTCAATGCCCCTCAGATTCTATCCCGATCACTTATTCTATCTCTCTTAGTAAACCCCATTCTAGAGAATAGAATGACTGATCACTCTAGTGTATTCTCCAAGTGACCTCAAGACTGCTCTTATAATTTTCCTATTGACATCTCAACGGTTGAGATTAAGTCCCTAATCAACGTATAAGATTAGATCTGGCTTGATCCATGTCTTTTGGACCACTCTAGCACAGATTCATATTAATACACATTAATATTTTATTTTCCCTAAGTTTAGACTTAAGGACTCCATTAAAAATATTAATTATTTTAATATCTCCTGATCTGTTTAGAATCTTCCCAAACCCTTTCTCGGTATTGGAGTTCTCATGTGCCCCAAGCTCTCCACCAAATTTCATGGCTAGAGCACATCCGATGCTACACCAAATCAACACAAGTGAGCAAGGCTCATCATACTCAATCTGATCTCTAAATGCTAATGTCAAACCACTAACAAATCATTGAAATTTAGCCTTCTTATCAATAAGATATGATATATACCTCAATAACTCCAGAAAATTGGTCGTGTACTCTTCGTCTGTCATTGATCCCATATTTAGCTCATAGAATTAATTAGCCTTACTATCGTAGTACCTTTGTAACAAATACTTCTTCTTGAAAATCCTCTTGAACTCCCTCAAACTCAAATCATTTGTCTTGATGTCTCTAACCCTCTTCACATCTTCCCACCAGATGTCTGCTTGACCTTTCAAGCTAAAGATAGCTACTATGGCCTTCATGTTATATGTGTACTCATGCAACTCAAAGAATTTGTTCATTCCCAGTATCCAAGCCTCTGCATATTCCGTCTTCTTCAAATCTCCATCAAAAGTAGGTGGGTTTTCTTTCTTGAATTCATCCAACAAGTATCCCCTATCATTCCTCTTGTAAGGATGATAACGATGATGATCATGATGTCTATCAAAACTAGAACTAGAATAGTACCTGTAATCATCACCCCTCTTATCCGAAGTGTCCAAAAATTTTTCGTGTCTCACTATATCAGATCTATCTAACCTGTGTCCACTAGGGGACCTATTGCCATGTGCCCCATTAGTTCCATCACCATGTACATGGATGATTCGAAGTGGCCCTTGTCATTGCAAGTCTGACAATCTCTGAAGAAGTATAGCATTAACCTCTGCTCACTTCTCTTGTGCCTGTATGATCCATTCATTATCTACCTTACAACTCCTTATCTCTTCCTTCAAACTTCCCAATGTAACTGCCAAAGCAGAAGAATTACCAACACCATGCTTCTCTTCTAATTCATAGGGAGAGTCTTTGTAGTCGACCATCTTTCTAGCCATTTGATATTTCTTCCTGCAATGCATAATATGTTAGATAAACCAAATTACATCATTCTAGCTAGGGTCCAGTCATCAATAGAAGGCCATATTGAAAATGCATGCTATGACCTCATGCATGAGAAAAACCATTACTCCATTGTCCACATTGCCATATGCAACCAAAAACATGCATGATAAATTCCTAATCAACTACACATATGCATAAACACATTTAGTCGAACATAAGCGATGAATTCTTATAATCAACCTACAAGACTGATACATGTAATCAACATACTCAATAATGTAACCTAACATACAAGGATGTAAGTAGGTGACATAAAATCAACATGTAAGCAGCATATAATCCAACCAGTCACAAACTCTTGAAAAATATATTTCACGAAATCAATATCAAATTATCCATAGAAACATTACTACAACCATAATCAATCATTAAGAAAATGAAACAAGCACATGGAATGAAAGTCTAAGAGACACACATGCAATTGACATGCATGCATGACCCACACACATCACCCATCAGTCTGAGAGTTGAACCATTCTATGATACCATTCTGTAACACCCTCCCCCCACATCCACCCAAGTAACCATGTCAACTGGGGTAAACATGAGACAAGAGGCTACTATGATCAGATTCAACCTCTTATGTGACCTTAAGGAAGTGGAATCAATGGAACATCACACATAATCATCCAACGCCATCAACATAACCCTCAGGAGACAAGTCAGCCATTTAAATAGCATGTCCCTTGGTCCCACTATTGTTCTAGATCTCTTAGGCCATTTTCACTCTCATGCTATGTGCAAGGGAGCGACTAGCAACCTAAAGTCGCTCTCACAGGTTTGTCTTCCAATGACCAAAGACAAAAATTTCTAGTTTTGTGCCAACGAGCCCAGGGTTTAAGCCACTTTTTGAGGCCCAGATCCCAGGCCCTTGCCCAGAATGGAATGATAGCTTGAAATTAGTAAAAGTACATGGAAATAATGATGCAAAAGAAATAAACTAAACAAGTCCTTAACTAGACCCCTACTAGCCATGCCAAGCATTTCGTCAAACATATAATCAACATGTAACCTACAGGTATAAGCAACATAATTAGGTGTAGGGATCTCATACTTATTTGAGAAATGTTATGAACCATTGTTCCCTCATGTCATTTTCTACATTATCATCTATTAGGTCATACACACATTATCCATTCATATACATGTAAAAGATGATGAGATCCATACATAACTACTGTCATAAAATATACATATAACCAGCACAATAGGAACAGAAATACCATAAACATATTAGCCATCAAAATCCACATACATTAATATATTTAGACATGAAAATCAAGGGAATGAATTTCTCATTAATGAATGTAATAAACCATCCAGAGATGGGACTACCACGTTCCACCCAACCATAGAATGGCTAAGCCAAATCTCTCTTCAGCCCTTCACCCCCATGCTATATTCAAAGCATGAATGTGGGTCTCAATCCAAAAGAACCAAACAAGGCATACCGAGGCTAAACCACCTCACTCTCATCATTAGAAACCTTAGCTTTACCACAATCCATCCTAGATCATTAGGCCAACACAATGAACACTTCATAATAGGCCTTACCATGACCTCCACCCAATCACTAGGCTACACAAGCAGGGATGCCACTAGATTTCTCCACCTACACCGTGAGGAATTTTCCTATCTCCTAGTCTCTCGGGCTTTACTGCAATCCAAACTTGAATCACTAGGTCCTAAACCAAGACCCACTCTCCAAGCTTTACCATATATCCCAAAGCTAGGTTTACTAGGCCCAACAGAGAGAAAACCACCATTATGCTTTACCGTATATCATGCCATTGACCAGAAAGGATTCCTATGCCATCTCAGGCAACACAATCCTGGTTTTATTGCAACTAGGCCAGTGACTTTATCGTGATCCACAGTTTGACTTAGGGACCACTAGGCCATATTCCTTTTATTTAGAGATCCACCCCACTCAGCTTAGAATCCATGTGGCAATCCACCTCAACCAAAACATGAGGACCCCATCACACCATGGCTATTCAGAAATGACAAGGCTAGGTTGAAAACAATGTTACACCTAGAAAATCCCATGCCACAACAACAAAAGAACCACATGCAATAACATGCAGGCCAAATCTAGCAAGTAAAATACACATGAAAATCGATACCTGCAATGAATCTTGTTGTAGCCAATTGATCCTGCCTTTCCTTGCTTGCTATTTTCTTCCTCTTTCCTTCTTTTCCTTTCTTGCTCCAATACCAAAATTCTCCAAGAAAACTCTAAGTGTCGAAGAGTATGAGAGAGAGAGACATAATAATGAGAGAGCTCGAAGACTCAACTGACAAAAGGTTACCAATTGGTCCTCAGAAGCCTTTTTATGAATGAGGCCTCTATTTTATTCATTTTCCATTATTTTCCTTCATTTTTCTCCTCACATGCAACCTGTGACCTTTCACCTCCTTTTTCTCCTAATTTCCATTATTTTCATAGATAATTGTGTCAAAAATTCCATTTTGCCTTTCCAAAGCCTTAGTCATTGCCTTTTTCAATTTCCTTAGCCATAAACAACCAAAACACCCCCTAGGATGTCTTGCCCAGCATTCAGCTTGGAATAAGTGTCCCATCAATCGTGGATATTATTTTTAACTTTTATTACATGGAATTTTCACTAGGGTTTTTACACACACACACACACACACACACACATATATCTGCTCTTACCTACTTTTCTCATCTATGCAACGAAAAGAACTTGAATAGAATGGAACTCCTTTTCCTTCTAGTGGTCCAATTATAATATTAGATGAAAACCTATTAATTGTTAAATTTGACCCATTCAACTCTTAATATGAGTCCCAACTCAAACCTTCTAGAGTCTTCTTCATAGTGCCCCTTTTCCATGAGTAATGGGGGATGATGTGGCATCCTCTCAAATTATGGTTTTCAACTTCAATATGTCAACTTTTAGGAGGCATATCTTTCTCATACAAGCTCTTATTGAGTTGATTCTTATGCCCTTGGAAAGTATCGATGTGTATATTATGGAATATAGGTGCTTACTTAGAATTAGACAACAAAATGTGATCATTTAAGGGCTCAAAATGGCTCCTAAAGTTTCGAAATCAAGATCATTGGTAAAAATGACCTTGCAAGTTGACTCCTCCAAGTTTTCCACTCTCAAAATCACCTAGATTAATGAAAAATAATATATTGATCATATCCAGATCACATACATTATGTCTACTTATTAAAATCTACACTCTTAGATTCTAAACTTGAATGGAGAGGCTTGTCTCAAGGAGAGAGAGGCTTTTGAAAATATCATACTTAAACTGTTGAAACATGTGGAAAATATCACCTTTATTAGGTGACGTTGAGACTCCCTTATTCTATGAGGCCACTTTATCGTCAATTTAAACTTTTGGAGGCTCTTCTACTTATACAACTTCATTGATAACAACATTAGGTTTTTCCATGCTAATTGTGTCAATCTCAAAACTTATATCCTTTTGTTGGGATTTTTGTTCTTCCTTCTTCTCTTTCTTTAACTTCTTCTGATAAATTTCATCATTTTTTGCTGATATATTTTTATTGATACCTTCAATCTCTCTTTTGAGAGCATTTTTTATGTTGTTAATTTGTTGTAACCAAATTATTTGTTGTTGAAATTTGTGAAACTTTCATTCTTCTCCAATTCCCTTCAAGTATGCACAAATTTTCCATCTTTGTTGAAGAGGGTTTTATTCAAATCTTTAATTTTCCTTTCTAAGTCATCATAACTCTCTTGTTGTGATTCCTTGTCATATTGGATTCTCACAATTTGTATAGGTATATATATTCTAACAATGGAATTTTTGTGCATGACTCTACTCTAGAATCATGTAAAGTTATCCTATTTCCCTCTTAGGACATTGTCAAATATTTTATTTTTATATTTAGAAAGAATGTTCTTAATGTTTCTATCCAATTAGAACCTAGAACAATGTTAGCAATATTAAAACTATTAAAATTTCCAACATTAAATTGAGATGTGATTATATAATCATTAATTGATGGTAGTAATTCATGAATTTCAAATTGTTTGTAACCATATATGTATTTTTTTACAAATATGCTTGATTATGGAAATAACAATCAATTTGTCAAGTTGACATCAATATATTTTCCTTCATTTTCTAAACAAATATCAATGATTAGCCTTCCTTTTGAATAGTTTGTTTGAGTTTTAAGAAACCAAAGTTCTATATTTTACTACTCATATTAGAGAACCTTCCTTCCTTCCCTTTATTAAAATCCATTTTTCCAAAATATTCCACATAACATCAAATTGATACCACCTTATAGGACTTAAATAATGCCTTCACGCTAGGTTTTTTTCTTCCCTTAGAAGCACTTGGAACCACCCTCTTTCCAATCACTTTTTTTGTAACCATCTACGAGGGAATTCAATTTACTTATGCTAACAATAAAGTATTTATTTGAGGTTTTTTATGTGTACCATCAAGTATAATTGGAAAATTCCTAGTTTATTTTCAAGTGTGCACACACACACACACACATATGATTTTGGCAATAAACCTCAAAATTATTTGAATAACTTTTTTTTCGTTCTTCTTCTCCTCGTTTTTTCTTTTTTAAAAAGGGTTGTGTCTAGAGGAGCATGTGTTGCAAAGGACTAGATCTTGATGAAGACTTGACTTTGTAGAAATTGAAATAAGTACTTATTAAGGGCAAGTGTTAGATTTATTAAGTTTTGTTTGTCTTATAATTTAATGTGTCATATTTAAACATACAAGAAGATTTTGATTTGTTATTGTATTGGTTATTGCGATGTAGAGCTTGTTTCTATTTGAGCACTTTGATTCCAAAAATTTATTAGATTCAATTGGATATAATAGACTCTTTTGAAGCAATTAGCTTCTAATTTGATGTGTAATTGAGATATTCTTTTAACATATTATTAATGTAATAAAATAATGTACCTATTTTAAATAAAAATTGGTATATTTATACATGTAACATTTTTACTCGATGGGAGTACTTGTTGGATGTGGAATTTAATTCCTCATATAAAGAGTATCTAAATTGCATACTTTCAATGGACCTTGCCATAAAAAAAATGAGAAACACCTGAAAAAACATAATTGTGCCATCTTATCATATCACATTAATTAAATAAACAAACATAATTATAATTAAATACATCACCCAATATAATATTTTAACCATTAAACAAACAATTAAATACACTCTCCTACTCTTTTATGTTTTTTTATTAAAATAATTATTATCTAATGACACAATATCTCCACAATAAATTACCATAGATAATATTAAACTCACCTAAGATCATTGATTCCATAAAACAATGTACTTGTCTAATAAACTCAACTACTTGTTGAAATTAATGGACAATATGTATTATTGGAGCGACTCTGTTCATTACTTGTGTGTGTTCTAGTTTAAGGTTAGTTCCTACTTTCTAGGAGTTAGTTCTAACTCTCATATTCTTAAACTTATATATTCTCGATGTTAATGACTAATGAGTACAACGTTCTCATTGAGGTAGTGTCGAGACGCAAGTCGTTCACCTGTGAGGTGCTAAATTTCAAAATATATTCGATTTATTTCATTTTTTAACATGGTATAGAGCACAAGTTGTGGCCAGATAATTGAGTGCCCTTGGTAGTGATGAAAAGTTCAAGTGTGGAATTGTGGTAGCTAGCGAGAGATAAAAAAATTTTCCTCTCATACAGATGAGGATTAACACATATATCACTTCAAATCCCGCATTTCTCAAATGAAATGAAATGATATTTTAAGGTCAACGAGACTAAAAATAGTCTATGAGACCATTAGTTCCCTGTTTTTGGCTCTTTGCAATTTAGTCCTTCTCCGATTCAAATTGATGATGAGCTAACTCAACTTTGCAACAATTTCCTGGCTAAAAAAATCATACCAAGAAACTGATGCTAACATGTTCTCATAACTTTCTCTCATGCCTTTGAATGCATCACATTCCAAAATGAAAATTTTTTCCAATTCCACAGCCCCACACGTGCAAAATGTACACACCCTTTCTTCCCAAACTTCTTTAGGCATTTTCCATCATACTGGTTCACACTGAAGTTAATGTGAATTGGTCCTTAATTTAGCAATAAGAAACTTTGCCCTTTACGAAATGTTAGCTCTAATGAACTCTTTTTGTTGTAAATCACACTTAGGGTTGAATTTCTCAATGCCATATTTCTTCTTTCTACCCAACTCTTTTCCCCATAACTTTTTACGAAAGGTAGTTAAAGAATGAAAGAGCCCGCCGTTACCTCGGAATACGCATTGATCCTCCATTACTTAGACGGATCCTCGTCAGCAAGGGTTCCCATCACGAAATTCACGCTGTTTGACTTTTTCAAATGTCGTGTTTTTCTCGTGGGTCACCAGGTAGGTTGCCAAGTAGATTGAGTGGGACAAAGTGGCAGATGGCCAAGTGAATAGAGAGGCAGATAGTAGAAGGTCGTGTGGACTATTCTGGAGGAGCCGAAGGTTGATATAGATCCGCGGTTGCAGTGGCAACGTTGATCGGAGGAGGCACAATATTGATCTCAGGAGGAACGACGTTCATGCGAGAGGTGGGGTAGGCGTTGCTGCAGAGGCAGCGTTCGACCTGCGGTGGATAACCAGAGTGTGAGCATCACTAGATCGTGGTCGAACTGCTGTGGATTCGCTACGTGCATCCCGATCCTTGTTCGAGTGTTGTGAGCGTGGAGAATTCAACATCGACTGCTGACCGTGGGACTCTGCCTGGCCTGTGGTTCTTTTGATGGCTCCATAACTATCTTCATATACTACGAGGATCACTGGGATCACTGGTGAAGCTTGGCTCAGATCGATACCACAACTTGAGCAGATTGGTTCAGTTATAGAGAGCAGAATGTGCAGCTTGAGTGGATTTGTTCAGTGGCGAGCTTCAAATCCGGTAGTGCAGCGCCAAGTTCGTTCGCGTGGGAGGCCGAGCAGGTGTGGTGGAAGCGTTTCATGGCTGTAGTGTAGATGTCGGGCATGGAGAAGTTTGGTCCGGTGAGAATCGTTTTTTTTTCTTTCTCTCGGCGCCAGTTGTCTTGCTTGTTGGTTAAATTCCATGGATCGCCAAAGTTTGGTGGATTTGTTTGAGAACTATAATGTGGCCGAGCAGATCAACACTACTATGTACCTTTTAGATCAGCGGTAAAACCCTGTTCAAAGACATGGTGCTGTATTTTTTTTCTTCGTGGGTGTAGATGTGATTCCTGCGTGTTTTTTTCCTTCCAGATCTGTGGATTAGTGGATCTATCTAGCTCGGTGCGGAACTTGTGCCTTGAGGCTAAGGAAAAATAGTACATAAAATATAAAATAATTATTAAATAATTATTAAAATGCCTTTTTCCACCTATTATATATATTTCTTTGTTTTTATAAATAAGTTTCCAAATTTCTTTAATCCTCTATTTCTTAATTATATAAACCTCGTCATATCTAAAATGTAATATTAATAAATTTTTATATTCACATTAAAATTACTCAGTATTCATGAAGTTCTATAATTTCATAATCTCATAACTGCAATTTTTGGAAAAATACTCTCATGTGTTGGTAATTCTCCAGTTTTAAAAAGCTGTTAAAACCATTACACTAAATTATATATTGACAAATCTTATGTAAAGACATTACTAATTAATCAAATTTCTCACTGTACACAAAAACATTATCAATTATACCTTAGCAAATGTTTCATAAAAACATATCAACCTTACTCTTGAAAATGTAAAAAAAATTACCAAGTAAAAATATATTGCAACAGATCAATAAAAATGTCCTCATTCATCTTATAAGTAAATTATTTTTTATCCTTTAATTTTGTTTCAATATTATACTTAATCATACATCTTTTATATATATATATATGTAAGAGGTCATAGGTTCAAAACCACAAAAGGGTAGAGTATGTATGTATTCATATTCTAATTGTCAAAATAAAATAATAATATATATAATATATATAAAACCAAAAACAAATAATAATTTGGGTATAGTATTCTGAATCATGGTTAAGGTAGCACAAGTATTCTGAGTCACCGTCCATACTCTACGTTGGATCCTAAATGTTCAAAGTGTTATTTTCACGAAAATATTACTAGGGTGGAACCCTCATGTTCAATGTACAACACACACATGCTACCTGAGTAAAGTTTAGTCTGCAACCCAAGGTTGAGCCAGAAAGGAAGTATTATTTGCGTAAAGTTTGGTGGTCGACCCTAAAGGTTGAGCCAGAATGAAAGTATTATTCGCATGAACAGTTCTATCAACATTGTTGGCTCCCCGTTAATAGCGGTGTAGAAGTTCAATGCTCCACATGTGTTTCGTGGCATGTGCTTAAATTTAGTGATGTGTCTATTTACTAACACCTGCGGGTTTTGGTGTAACGGAAATCGTGACTCCAACAAGTGGTATCAGAGCGAGAGGTCTCGAGTTCGAAACACACTCGACTCGCCTTGGGGGGGGGAGATTGTTGGCTCCCCGTTAATGGTGGTGTAGAAGGTCAACGCTCCCTATGTGTTTCGTGGCATGTGCTTAAATCTAGCGATGTTTTTGGTGTGTAGAAGGTCAATGCTCCCTATGTGTTTCGTGGCATGTGCTTAAATCTAGCGATGTTTTTGGTGTAGAAGGTCAACGCTCCCCGTATGTTTCGTGACATGTGCTTAAATCTAGTGATGTGTCTTTTTACTAACACCTGCGGGTTTTGGTGTAACGGCAATCGTGACTCCAACAGACATCATCAATGTACAACTCACACACATGATTAAGACCTTAACCTGAGTATAATTTTAGTCACCATCCATACTCTACCTTTAACGCTAAAAGTTGAGCCCGAACGAGTATTACTCTCATAAACATTTCACTTTAATTGAATCCTCATCATCAATGTACAACACACGCATGGTTAAGGCCTCAATCTGAGTAGAGTTGAATAGCCGTCAAGGATATAAGGTTGAGCCCACACAAGTTTTATTTTAATGAAAACTCTACTTTGGTTGAATGATGGTCAAGGCCTCACTTTGAGTAAAATTGAATCCCGCGTCTTTGATCTACGTCGGATTCGAAAGGTTGAGCCCATAAAAGTGTTATTTTAATCAAAACTTTACACCAGTTATTATTATTATTATGGATGTCGTAATTCATAATTGCCTCTATTTGGATGGATTTAGATTGATTTGGAGTTAGTTGTTTTTGGATTGTTATTATATATGTCGTAATTTATAATTGGATTGATTTGGAATTAATTGTAGTTTGATTAAAAATCAAAGTATTATTTTGAAAATAAATTTTGGGAAATTAATATAATTATTGTTAGATTTTAGATTTTTGTGATTTATATTGATAATAGTATTGTTTTTATGATTAATCTTATTCTTAAGATTTGGTTAGTGTTTTGAACCAACTCATGTGGTTCATTCTCGGGATAAAGGTGAAAAAATCAATCTTCCAAAATAATTACATAGCAAAGAAGCATCCATACCCAAAATTAGCCCTTAAGAAATAGCAATTATAAACTACCCATTAGGAAGGTTGTTAAAAAATCAATTATATTGTTAAATATATTTACTTATTTATTTATATTTTGTTTTAAATTTAAAGATTGAGAAAGAAAATAATATAATATAATAATAAATAAAAGTATGATAATTATAATAATAAAATAAATTACGATAATTATTTATTGAATAATTTTTATTTAAGGTCAAGGCTATAAACTAACTAGATTTATTAATTAAATTATATTAACCGAAAAGAAAATGTAAACTAATTAATTATTTATAGAATACAGATGAAAAATAATAATAATAATAATAATAATACCCAAATTGGATTGAACTTTCTGTATTACTTTTAATTGCTAACTATTATTTATAATATAGAAATAAAAAAATAATATCTGTCATGGAATTTGAAATGGAAAACATCACTTCATATATTTCATTTACCGTGATGATTTGACTTTTAGTGCAGCCCAATCATTAATCAAGAAATATAATACATAGAGTTACAACATAACCTACAAGGTCAAAGATCAAGGAAAAGGCCTGACGCAAAACTTTTCCTTACTCCTAATCAACAATCTTAATCATTCTAAAGGAGAAAAAAAGAAGAAGAGAGATTCGACACGGTTTCTTAAAACCCAAAGTGAACGACAGGACGCGGAGGCACCACCGCCCGAGAACACGATCCATGAAAAGCCCTCTCGGGAAAGACAAAATGGTCCAAGAACTTATTGCTGTGCTGTAAACCCGTACCCCGGGGATCACAAAACTGCATAGGTGATCTAAACCGTTGAAACCCCCCGAGCCATCCGACGGAGGATAATAAAATCGCACTAGCCAGCATGCCTGGAAGATATCTCGTGATGCAGGCGGTACTTCCACCGACCCTGCCGCCATGTGGAACTAAATGAAGGTGCTCGCATTTGAACAGTGAAAACCACTTACCGTCAGAAGCGGCCGCAAAAACCACTTCCACACCACAAAACTGCTCCAGGCCGTCGGATGGCTTGGGAAAAATTGGACGGATGTGATTGATATCGCTCACCCATAAATCGCCGAACTTTAAGGCGCGATGAGGGTGGTTTTCAAATCCGTCCCTCCACCACGTGTCATTCTTTAAATGGAGTCACTGTCCATACATTGAGACCACTTTTTTATTGAAAGTTGATCGAACTCCAGAATGTCGCTCATCCTGCTGCTTGTTCACCCGACTATAGGAATTAGGAAGCGAAAGCTCCCATCTCCACTGCCAACGATTATTGACCAAGGCCTTCTCCAGGCATGGGGAAAACTTGGGCCCACCTCTGAGGATTATAGGAGAAGAGATAGACCATCCGCCATTATCCACTAGGGCCATTCTTTTGCCAGTTTGTCCCAAAATAATGAAACCAGCCAAGCTCTCCACACTGATCCGACAGGGGAAATTGATCCAATACCTTACGGAGCCACTCACTCGCCATGTCCAATCTAATGCAAGCCTCATAACCGCAGGAAGATCTGAAGCAGGGAAATTTTTAAGAACCCCCCCTAAATTTATAAGTATAATAAATGGGCGAATATCCATGGTATATAGGAAAAATGGAAGTCGATTTTATCAATAAAATAATATGTATATATAATTTTTTGGCGAATCTCTCATGAGGCATGGCGAATATTTTACTCAATTATAAAATCTTGTAAGATCTTGGTATTACCGTGGGTTATCATAAACCTGGAGCTTAAAAAGTACTCTTAGTAATTTATAAAAATTAATAAAATTAATAGTTGATTTTTATTTTATTTTTTATTTTAACCAAGCTAAAATGTTTAACATACATTAAATTACAACATCCATTTTTACTCTCCACCAAGCCCCAAGAGGGAGCAAATATTTTTTCATTCTATGCTAGTTTGCATATAACGATATTTGATACCTCTCGAGGGTTAGTAGATCCAAAGTAAAGATGGATCTATGCTAGTTTAATTCCCCCATTTAAATAGGCTACATTCCAGGTGAATACCATGGGTCAATACCATGTGCTTTTGGTGAATACCATGGGTCAATACCATGTGCCATTTTTATTTTTATTAATACTAATATTAGGGTTAATAATGTTTTCTTGCACGGTATTAATAACAATCTAGTCCATGGTATTTGTCCCATAGTATTTTTCCCATAGGTTTCACCTAAATATAACACATTTTTTGAGTGTTCCTAAATATAAGGTGACTTTGGGAGTAAATATAAAATAATGTTTTATTTGTTTACCATACCTCTCGTTTATTTATATTTTTATTAATTTACCATACCTCTTTTATAAATATGGTATTTGGCCCATAGGACTCACTTAAATAAAACTTCTTTTTTGAGCCTTCATAAATAGAACGAGGGTTATGGACTAGATATAAAAAGAGGTTTTATTTATTTACCATACGTCTAGTTTATTACCATACCTTTTGAGTAAGTATATTTATTTACCATACATTTTATTTATTTACCATACCTCCACTTTACTTATATTTTTATTTGTTTACACCCTTGCATGTATATAAGGTGACTTATGGAGTAAATAAAAAAATGTTTTATTTATTTACCATACCTCTCATTTATTTATATTTTCATTAATTTACCATACCTCTTTTATAAATATGGTATTTGGCCCATAGGATTCACTTAAATGAAACCTATTCTTGAAAATTAGGGCGAATGGAGGTGTGACTTCCTAATTTGAGGCAATTTGTAAAAATGTACTATGACACAAAATATTCGCCCACTAAAAATTTAAAACCCCTTAATTTCGAAAAAAGGGCGAAAATTCGCCTCTAAAATTTTCCATGCTTGGGGATGGTTGGCTTTTTCTAAGAGTGAGGGCCACGATGGGGGATAGCCACAGTGAGGGGAGTAGTTATGATTTCATTGAACAAAGTAAACCCTTGAAAAGAAATATACTAGGGAGTCGTACGTGATGAACCCTTGAAGCTCGCAATTTTCTACTTAATGGAGCTCATTTGTTGCTCCATTTGACAGACCATCGTCTGTAATTCATCCTCCAGCCCCCTCTTCTTGTTGCTCTAGGTTGTGTGTTGGCTGAATAAATTGATCTTGCAGACAAGGCTAATCTCCCTAGTATCAGAAGATAGTCTAGCAACAAGCAGACAGACAAATCTATCTTTCTCTAAACATATACGATTCATAAATAAAAACTATAGAGGTGTTAAGACCCTACCTTAAGTCAAACGCTAGTTTGTAGCAGACATCCTTCAATCGTTCGAAAGAGTTTCCTTTTGAGAACCTGCGATCACAAACAAGCAAACATCAAATAGCACCTGCATAGCTAATATCATAAATCATGTCCATTATGGTGATCAAGGAATCCATAAAATAAACCATAAAACAACAGCTTATTGAGAAAAGCAAACTTATTTGTATTAACTTTGAAGTAGAAGAACCTTACAACCTTTTCAGCCTTGATGTTTAATAAGCTCTTCCCAAGGTCCGAAACAGGAATTTCCTTTACTTTAACAAGCCTTGCACTCTTCCAAATGAGATCTTAGAGGTATGTAATCTCTCCTCATAAAAACTCAACTAAGAATACTAAGTTCCAACAGCATTTCACCTCAAAAATATTCAGCTTTCAACCTCCCAAGTAACCAGCCCAATGCTTCATTTTATAGTGCAGAGGAAGGAGGTTACAGGTCCACCTATGAAGG
>APFE031067573.1:62913-88149 GCA_000404065.3 Pinus taeda | reverse complement strand
TTTGAAATTTCCTTATTTTTTGCAAAATTGACATGACCTTGGTTTTAAAAACAGGGTTTTTAAATCCAAGGTATAAATGAGCTGTACCTGATGAAAATATCAATGAAACATATTTACATACCTCCTTCTGGCTTGCTGGGGACTCATGGACTTTTGACTCATGACGTTGCAAAGACTTTTGACAGAAACCCTAGACCTAAGACTTTGGATTTCAAGACAAAGCAAAACAAATGTGACACAAGCTCATTAACTGATATGACCTGATCCAGCAAAGCCAAGAAGGGAACAAGGACCAGCTCCGCCATCAATTTTATGGCATGCCTAACGGGATGCAAAACTGACACTGATGAGACACCTACTAATGCAAATGCAAAGAGATTTTTTGATCACTGATGGAGGGCTTTCAAGACCGACACTAACACAGACAACCAGCTAGATCCTATGCATTATATCTCAAAGACCAATCGCTCCAATTCTAGATAAAAACATTGGCCCAGAGGGGCACAATCCCATTCCAAAATTATGATCAGTTTATGCATTTATGTGATAATAGTTCAGCCGAGGATAGAGCCAAATTAGCAGAATTTTACCTCCATAATATGGCACTACCAGACATGAACTTATGGGATCTGAATGCTGCACTAGGAGACCTACAACTCATGGCTATGGCTTCTTGGTTGAGCCATGAAGAAGAGGGCAGTGGAAATTTAGAAGATCATGACAAAGAAGCTAAGTGAAGCCCTCATGATAAGGGCAGAACCAGAAAACCCCTTAGCTCTCATGTATGGCCATCAACACCTTGCAGACAATCCTCAAGTTCTCCCTGATTTTGTTGACAGACAAGAACAAGCTATCGCTCATATTGAAGATATGGAGAGACTATTTGGAAATCACTGCCTTCATGCATGCATGAGAAGGTGGAATACCTTGTCACATAGCCTAAAGACCAAGGAGTATCACTCCCCAACCAGGATGAGGGAGGCTATTGTGAGAGTGCCCCTATATAAACAATCAATGCAAAACTTGAAAGCCAATTGGATTGGCCTTAAGTTTAGTCCTCCACTACTGCTAGGACTGTTGTAAGGGATTAAAGAGGAGGAAGAATAGAAACATTGGGAGGAAGTGGACAAAAAAGCAGGTTTCCATGACAGAGAAGAGGATATAACATCATAGGCTTGGGATGTCAGGGAAGTTGTTAAAGCTATTAAAGATGAAGAATTGGATTAGTTCCTCAGAAGATGAGCAACCCATTCAGCAGGGGGGTGATGATGAGCCCCAAAACTGGGTAACTATATGGGCTCATTTTGCCTATTATTTTCATTTAATCCACCATTATCCATAGTTTTGTGCATGTTTTTGAATGTATTTATGTCAAGTGAGTGAATGGGGATAGTCACTTTGCCACGTAGTCTAATGAGTGTTTATTGCAGATTTTTGGACAATTTTTGGACAAGGACCAGGCATTTATGAGCAGAATGGCAGCCAAATTCGAGGAAACAGGACTAAGGACTTATAGGAGGGGTGTATCCTTCATTAATGACCCCCTCCTTGAGTTCTCCATCAGCAGCTCGGAGTACAAAGGCCACCACATCGACGATTCCAAGGGGCGGCCGAGCAAGTCAAGTAGAGCTACTGTTACCTCCAGTTTTAGGCAACTGAGTTCCTTAAGTTTAGGAGGACTGTTGGGAGTCCTCACTTGTATAAATAATAATGATTCAAGCCTTAGTAGGTTAGCCATTTGATAGTCTATTTTCGCACTTTTGTGCAGCCTTGTACTTAGCTCATTTTCGAGCTCTTTTTGAAGACAATTTTGTGATGTAACAACTATTTTTTTTATCAATGAAGATGAATCCAGTTTTGAACCAGCACTAATCTTTTCTAAAGGGCTGAAGCTCTTGGTTTAGGGCCCAACCCAAGTTTCCCAACACCTCCTTTGTGTATTTATATGTTTTTGCTTGCATTCTAGGATAATTTCTATTGTTTAGGCTAAATCTTGCTTTGGTTAAATGGGTTGCTTTTGATGGTTAAAATAGTTATTCTTGCTTCAAGTTGCTTAAGTAGTTTGTTGTAGTAAAAAAGAAAGATCCAAAAAGGCTACCAGTAGGTCTTGACCTCCTTTCTCCCTCCTTGGGACCATGATTTGAGGTCAAGGCACTACTGTTGCCACCAAAAACACAGTTTTTGTCCTTTATGCAATTGTTAGTGTGATGATTTGAGTTGGAAAAGTAGATATCAGTTTGTATTCACAAGCTTAGATCATTTCATGCTCATTTACCATGGTTTTCTCGCATATTTTTTTGTTCATAAAGTTTTGTTCAGTACTTCTCTGTTTTTAGGTCAGATTTTAGGTCAAAATAGACAAACTATGTTTTTTTTAGTTCTTGCTTAGGTCAGTTTTGGGAAGTAAGTGTGCAGCTCACTTGTAGAACACTCCAGCTTATCATTCCTCCATAGCACAACCTGTACTAGTTCATCTCTCAATATTTCCCCACTCATTCGCCTCATTTCGCCAATGTGCCCTAATTTCTGCGTTTTTGTACAAAGTTGCTTTCTTCCCCTTTGAACAAATCCAACCCTCTCTTTCGTTCTTGATCTTCATTGACAAAGCCCTAGACCCTCCAAAACCTTCATCCAGCCTTCATTCCCCTTTTCCCACCATTTTTCCACCTTCAAACCTCCAAAAACTACTTTCGGCCTCCTCCTGTAGATCCTCTTGTAGAACCTCCTGTAGATCCCTTGCAACCTCCTGTAGAAGTTCATGCGAGTGATTTTTCGAAGTCTGATCGCAATGGAAGTCTCCAGAAGGGTACGAGGGACTTCTTAGGACCTCTCCACACCTTCCTCATCTTCAACAAAAGCCAACTCAATCCTCCCTTGCCACCAAACCTCTGCACAGTCACAATCAGTCAAACCATAAGCATAATAATTCCACATAAAAATACTCAAAAGTACAAAAAGATGATTTATTACCCTATCTCTTCAGAAGTAGCTTGAATAAATGGAATTTACCTTTTCAGAATTTAATGGCACCCATTTCAATAGTTTCCATCTCTTTTCTTGCACAACTAGGGTTTGTTAGGGTTTGCGTTTCATTTCAATTTTCCTTCTCTTTCTGCAAGTAGAATAGCCTCTATAGAGTTAGTTGTTATAGAAATATTTGGGCACTGCAACCCCAATCTCATATGTCCATAAACTAAGGGCTTCTAAGCCCCTAAAAGTGTTGTTTTATACCCTAAAGGAACAAGTTCAGCTGATTACATCATCTCCCAGAAGTTCTCCCTAAAAAACTACGCAGAAATGGTCAAAACTAGACCATACAAACTACTCAATGCTAAGGGTGTGATACATCTCACCTGCCACATGCAAAAATTACGATGCATACTAAAAATCCCTTCTGTAGGGTGCGATAAGTGAGAGCAAACAAATGGCAGAGGCAATTGGCTAGGTGGAAACCCATAGAATCTTCTAGAAACTCCCCATTTGACACTTGCCTCTCTGAATTCGCCCAGGGATGAGTAAGAGATCATGAACTCTCCAAGTGGAACCAAGAACTAGTAGAGAAATGACACTAATCAAAATCGTAGAAGCTAACTCACCCACCTGCAAATATCTATATATGGATCCCTCATCCCAGAGATCCAAAGGCTGGAATTTTGTATTTTGTAAGGAAGTGTTGTTGGTTTCTCTGTGAAACATCATAGTTTTCGGTGATCTAGCTTTTCATGAGGTGAAGAGGGCTTTCATGCTGGGAGGATGGAGCTGGGTCAGACCAATGGGTTGTAATCCTCTCTTCTACTACTTCTATCAATAAAGCTATTTGAGTTTTCCTCCATATTCTTGTATGTTTCTGAATCTTGTATTGATATATAAATCTGATCCTATATTGTTTATAGTTATAGATCTCTATGCTTTGATGGTATTATACTGCTTTGACTCTACAAGTGTTCTTTGAAGCAGGACAAGTAAGGAAGGAGTGGCAAAGCTCTGTTAAAGGAGGGAGGAAACAAGCAAAGGAGCCAAGCGAAAGACTGAGGTTGGTACTCTCCGCTTTTCTCTCATCTACCTCTCATAAAGGAAAACACAAGTAACTTTAGTTTGTTTGTTTCTAACATAGCTACCCGTCTTAGTGGGACTAGCAGCTCTGAATGGACACTAGTTTTCCCGATAACAAAATGGTGACTCCACTGGAGAGCGAATAGTTAATTTGCTTGTTTCTATTTGAGAAATTGAATTCGGAAAATCCACAGTGTTCTTCATTGTTATTGTCGACGTTTCGAGCCTATACCAAGACTCATCATCAGGACTGAATTACAGAGAGGAGAAAAGCAAGAGATAAATAGGGTATAAGGAGGGCTGCTGAGTATAAGCCGACCATTTATATGATTACTCCTATTTTCTTTAATTTAATAATATCATCATGAAATATTTGATTGAATGTATTACCTGTGTGACGTAATGTTATTATATTAATTTATTCTTTTCATGTTGTTATTATTTATTTATTAATTGATTATATACTATGATATATATATATTTCTTATTAATTGTTGTATTAATTTTATATATTTAATTTATTTTCTTATTTATTAATTCTATGAATTGGTTATATGTTTAATTGATTGATTATTGTTTTACTATTAATATTCTTATTTATTCATATATGTGTTTTTATTTATTTCTTCATGTTCAATTTTTATTAGTATTAATTTTATTTATATATTAATATTATTTTTATATACTAATTTTATATTGCTTATGTATTAGTTTTATTAATTGGTTATATTGATTAATTTAATTGATTGATTATTGCATCAATTCTATATTCTTATTTATCAATTTTATTAATTGATTATATATTATGATATATATATTCTTTATTTATTATTGTATTAATTTTATTTTCTACTAATCTATATTTAATGAAATTATTTTAAAAGTCTTAAATCTATATGTATATATGTTTTTATTTATTTTTATTATGTTCAATCTTTATAGTACTGATCTGTTAATTTTATTTATTTATTAATTAAGTGTAAATTTCATTATATTATTATTTATGTTTGATTATTATAATAGTATTAATTTTATTATATTTTTATAATTGTATTAATTTATTATATTTATATATTATGTATTCCTTAATTAATTACTCTTATTTACTGATTATCTTTGTAGGTTTCAATTTCTAAAACCATATAAGTATTATTAATGTGGGGATAAATTCATGTTTTATTATTATTTCATTTAGTCTTTTTATATTTGAATAAAGAGTACTGTATTAATCCACTATTTAATTAATTAATTTATTTTATTTCATCTAGTTTTTTATATTTGAATAAAGAGCACTATATTAATCCACTATTTAATTAATTAATTAATTTTATTCTTTATTAATATTGCAACTAATAACTAAGGTTAAAATGGGAGCTATATGTTGTTGTTGTATGTTATTTAACATAGTTCATTTAAAAGTTTTTTAGAAGCCTTAGGTTTAGAGGAGAAGGCCTGATTTTAGGAATACCACTAGCTCAATTCTATCAAGCAGCTCAATATGATTGAATATCAGAGAACCAACTAGATGGATTAAGACGCAGGGGGCCAAATATCTTAGAGACCTAGGGGTTAGTCTCGGAGATGGAAAGAGGGGGGGAGTAAGGGGATGGATGAGGAAGGGAGACTTATTCACTGGGCGAGAGAAGAGGATTCCAATTTTTACTAATTTCCAGACCTCCATCTCTATTAAGGTTACGGGGGTGCTTAATGATTTCAATGGCCTCACGCACTTTCCTCTTGAAATGGTGTTTCTCATTTGCAATGACCTTAGTGTCCTCAAGGCATATATGGTGGTTAGTTTTGCCAGCATGCTCAGCTAAAGCTAAAGAGCGTGTTCTTTCTTTGCAGATATCAGCACTATGCTCTTTGAGCCTAATCTTTACAGACCTGCCAGTTTCTCCTATATATTGTTCTCCACATGAGCAGGTGATGATATATACACCTTTTTATTGTAGCTGTTCCTAGCTGTCCTTTACAGATTTCATTTTTTGTTTGATAGTTGATAAAGGTTTGAATGAAGTTATGATATCCTTCTTTCTGAGAACTTTGGCTAGCTTGTCAGTGACACCTTGAATGTATGGGAGATAGGCACTAGAAGTCTTGGGGTTTATTGATTTGTTTGCATTGTTCCCTGCCTTGGCTTTTTGAATGGCTTTGTAGATGCTATTATTATTGTATCCTAAGTTGGCAAAAGTTCTTTTTAGGTAAGTAATCTCTTCTTCGGTGTGATTATCATCTGAGATTCTACAAGCTCTAGTGAAGAGGGTTTGTAGTACACCCATCTTTTGGGTTGGATGGTGATGTGAATCGGCATGGAGGTAGTTATCTGTATGCGCCTTTTTCCGAAATACTTTATGACCTATGGAACCATCCTCCTTTCTTATGAGGAGAATGTCCAGGAAAGGTATGCAGCTATTCTCCTCTGTCTCCATTGTGAACTTAATGTCATTAGATAAGCTATTACGATGGTTTAGAAAGTTCTTGAGTTCATTATCACCATGAGGCCAATTGACGATGTTGTCATCCACAAACCTGACCCAGAACTTAGGTTTTAAAGGGTAAGAATCAAGAGTTTTTTTCTCAAATTTTTCCATATATAGGTTGGCTACAATCGGAGAAAGAGGTAATCCCATCGCAACACCTGAAGTTTGTTCAAATATCTCACCTTGGAAGGAGAAGAAGGTAGATCGAAGACAAACTTCAGCTAATTTTTTTGTTTGGGGGTTCGCCACTTCTTTAACAACTTGAATGGCTTCATCTAGGGGAATCTT
The DNA here is from genome assembly GCA_000404065.3 of Pinus taeda. Lineage (NCBI taxonomy): Eukaryota > Viridiplantae > Streptophyta > Pinopsida > Pinales > Pinaceae > Pinus > Pinus taeda. The sequence continues at coordinate 81,325 of APFE031067573.1, read as the reverse complement.
GGTGAAGAGCTGGACTACGTCAAAACTGACAATTTTGTCCCCTGGGTCTAATTTCATATCCTTAATGAATTTTACAAATTCATTGGAATCCTTAATGTAAGAGCTGGTTTTGCCAACTAGCGGAGCTAAGATGCTAGCGACATATTTTGCTAATTCATAAGTGGGGGAACCTATAGTGTTCACTATAGGTCTTAGGGGAACATCTTTTTTATGGACTTTGGGGGCTCCATAGATTCTAGGAGTGATTTCACTATCTGTGGTGAGGCACTTTTTTAGTTTATCGTCTAGATTGGTTTCTTTAATAGCCTTCTTAACTAATCTTGTAATTTTAGAGATGGGGTTTGTTTCCAGTTTTTTGTAGCTCCCGCTATTGTACAAGTGGTCTTTCATCTTGTTGACATAATCATTATAATTCATAATAATTGTGGCGCCACCTTTGTCAGCTTTGAGAATGACTATGTCATTATTATTCCTTAGGCTTCTAATGGCTTTGAGTTGTTCAGGATTCAGGTTTTTTTTAGGTGGCTTGGCCTTTCGTAAGATGACTGCGCATTCCTGTCTAATGAGCTCTTTATCATTATCACTGAGAGTCTTGATCCCATCTTCTAGGCTGCAAATAATCTCTTCCTTAGAGATCTTATTAGGGGCTAGGGAAAAATTCAGTCCTTTTTCCAAAACCTCAGCTTCTTCTTTATTTAATTCATAGTTAGAGATATTAACTACTTTTTTGTTAACTGTTTTGGTATCCATGCTATTCACCATGGTGTTGGAATTTGTTGCATAGCTTTTAGTGTCATTAATTTTATCGTTATGGTCTCTATTGTTCATATCTTTTTTACTTTTATAATCTAAATTATAACCTACTAGATTATTACCTTTCTTTGAGTTTATAAAATTCAAACTATTACTAAATAACAATTTATTGGCTGCGTACCTGGGTTCTATTGCATTTCTGGGAATACGTAGCCTGGTTATGCCATTCATTACACCGCTGGAGGGATTGCATTCGTTATTTATTTCAACGACGCTGGAGAGACTGTGTGTGATGTTGCTGGGACTCCTGTTCAGCTCTGCAGCATCCTCAAGGAAGAGTTTTAAACCGTTTCTGTATGTTCCATCAGCGCTGGACAGGTTTACTGCGTTAATTTCATCAACGTTGGAGTCATTGTGTATGCTGGTTCTGCTCAGATCTACTGCGCTGATCTGCTTTGAATTCCTGAGCTGTTTAGCGTTGTGAATAATGTCTTCATTTATTTCATCAGCGTTGGACAGGTTTACTGCGTTTATTTCATCAACGTTGGAGTCATTGCATATGCTGGTTCTACTCAGATCTACTGCGCTGATCTGCTTTGAATTCCTGAGCTATTTAGCATCGTGAATAATGTCTTTCTGAGCACCATTGCTGAACACCGGATCCACTTTAATAGTTTTCTGAGTACCAGAGTTGTCCAAGGCATCAGCGCAGTCCTTGTGAACTGCTACGAATGATGTGTTGTTGGTTGTTGGGTTTGCAGCGCTTGAAGGGTATGATGATTTGGTTTCTCCGCTGGTTGTGTAATCCTTTTCTTCTATCCGGTGGTTGTAGTATATCTTATGACCACAGTCTTTATTGTTCCCTTGCTGCTGCAGCTTTTGGAGCTTGTATCTATGTCTCAGCTCGATTACATGCCTCTCTTTGCTGGCTTTTAGAGCTGCAGAAGCATCAATGGTTCTCCAGAGGTCTGATTTAATTGTTGCTGCTAGTTTTGTGATTGGCTTGGTAATCCCTCTGTCTAGATTTCCAGAGTAGTCACTTTCATTCCTTCTCAGACTTCTTAAAAGAAAAGGTATATCTGAGCACTTGTCACTTCAGGCTCATTTAAAACTGAAGGTGACTAGAGTCATCTTTAGCTCTTTCTCGACTCTTAAAAATTGAAAAATCAAGTTGTGTCAAAGTGTCATAAAATTCATTTAATTCGGAATCACATTTTCCCCTTTTTTATTTTGATTTGATCAAGTAATCCGCAATCGTGGAAGAAAGTCAATTAAAACCCCGTCGTTCACGGAGACTAACGAGTCAACCGTCTTTGACTCCGGAAACGAAACCATTTCGGGCCAAGTGATCTCGTTTAACGGGGTCAAAGTCTCCTGGTTTATTTGAAACGTGTGTTTCAACATCCTCAGAGACTCCAGTTACTCCAACTATTTCTGGTATCCCTGCCTCTACAGAAGAAATTCTGCAGTTACAAGAGGACACTAGAACTGATCCTAGTGTAGCGGCAAACACTTCTATTTCTGAACCCGCTCCATCTAGTGTTGATTCGAAAGGTGTCAACCCTCCAGCATTTGTCGATGCGGAGTCTATACCTTCTTCGGCACCAGAAATATTTTACGGACTTGACGGTCTACCTCTTCCACCTAGATTGATTGCTATAGAAGAGATTGTGGAGGATCTTCCATCCAGTACTCCATTGCATTTTGGAACTAGGATCCACCTATATCCTTCTACTACAAAAGTTAGTCACCCTTCATTGCAATTTCCTGTAGAATCACTAGGAAATCTTTTGGATAGACTCGATATGTCTAAACAACCATCGACATCTAGGACTATGTCATCTGATACAGCAGCAGCAGAACCTCCCGCTGCCACTCCGACAATGTTCACTGGTGTACCATCTATCCCAACTAGTTCTCAACCAATAGATGGAGTCCACCCAGGGACTATTTTGAAAGTATGGTCTGTTCCTATTTTTTCATCTAGAACCTTATCTGAAATTTCTTATGTTGAGTCTCAGCAAATTTATCCTTCACAACAGTATTAATTTGGGTAGTCCAGTCTCCAAAGGCCAATTTTCCCTTTGAACATTGGATTGTTGCCATATGGGGGCAGTATGCCTTTTCATTGTTCCCTTTGGGAGAACAACCATATGAGAGTTCACAATATAATTTGGGTCAAGTTGGAATCGCATCCAGTGGTTCGATACCAATACTACCTCAACAGCCAAGAGTTGTATATTCAATACAACAAAATCAACCTGTGTCAAAAATTCCCACTACACCGGCTATTGTGACGGTGTCGCAAGTACAAGCGCTGCCTGTTGTATGTCAACCTCCAATCTCTCAGGTCATAATACAACAGCCTCTTGTCTCCACGACTCAATCACAACCACCGATTAGTGGCTCCTTAACTGAAGCGACTTAGGCTCAATCAAGTACTATAACCCCTCATCTTGGTCAAACATCTAGTATTGGACAACAGCAAATGATCTTGCAGTCATGGTTGGTGCAATATCAACAACCGCAATTCCAGCAAGCTTACCGAGGACTTGAGCAACAAAGCTTTACAGGTAATGGGCAGCCGTATATTCAAAACGGTTACCAACAATCATATTATAATGGTTACGCCCATCAACCTTATCAAAGTTATCATCATCAAATACATTATGCTGGTATGCAAAGACCCACGACTCAGGTGATCCCATCTTATCCTGGGTATGCTTCGCCAAACCTGAATCAACAGTGGTCTTTCGTAGCAACTTTAGAATTACCATATCTGAATCGGATAACAAATGATCCAATTTCTTACACCTCTTGGTGGCCAGCGATTCCTCATAAACTTCCGTCAGATATTCCTAAATTCAATGGAAATCCGGGTGAAGATCCATCGAATCATGTGATGACCTTTCATCTATGGTGTTCGTCCAACACTCTCAGTGATGATTCAATTAGGCTTCGCCTTTTTTAACGAACGTTAACTGGTCTGGCAGCAAAATGGTACATCGAATTTCCTAGAGCTTCATTCGATAACTTCAACGCCCTCGCCACCACCTTTTTAACCCATTTTAAGTTACCCATAAGGTATGAAATAGGAATGGAGCTTCTTACCAATTTTAAGCAAACAACAGCCACTCACATATCTGATCATATTCATGAGTGGCGACATCATCGTCGAATGGTAAAAACATATGTTCCTGATCAGCTGCTAGCTAAATGGTTTATTAAGTCATTGTTACCTTCTATTATAAGAGATGTGGCTAAAGGGGTAGTTGTCACTGAAGAGCAAGTCATTGCTTGTGCGCAATATCTAGACTTGATCTATACTCAGTCTGGCACGCTCTATGATAAAATCCCTGATGCTCCTAGACCAGAGTTTTATGTTCCTCCTCCTCCTAAATCAAACAAATACTTTCATGCCGGCGATGGCATGATAGGTACGACCAGCACGAAAACTGCAAAGGCTACATCTAAGAAAGCCCGTACGGTTTCTGATCAAAATGAAAATGAAGAACTTCTTGCCTCGGAGGTTAATGCCATGTCAACCGACAAATGCAAAGAACCGAAGCAACCAAGGGGCAAGAAGAAAGGGAAAAGCAATAAGAAGAAACAGGATGATTCATCTCCTGAAAAATCTTCTGCAAACCCTTTTGGGAAAAATAAACCTCCTGGGCCATGTCACATATGTGATGAAGACCATTGGACGAAAGATTGTCAGTATAAAGCTGAGATTAAGAAGTTCTTTAAGAGTTCAAAAACCTCAGTACTATTGACCGATCCGTTTCCAAACCGAGAAACCAATCTGGTTGCTAGCGACAATGCTTCCCCTTCCCAAGTCCTTATGTTGTCCATTTCAAAACAACAAAATGATGCTTTGATATCGACAAGGAATAAAGATTACGGGAATCCACAGCTGTCGAACAACAAGGCTACTGATCAACCTAGTAGTTCAACAACAACTTCGACTGAATTTGTGCCACCCATCATTCTTGAGCTAACGATCAAGCCGCTAAAGGGAGTAGTACACAAATCGATGTTTATTCTTCGTGCCAAAGCAGCACAGAATTATAATATAATAGAGGATCTGGCCCAATCGCCATCCGCTATGTCGACACTTGAAGTACTGCAAAATTGTCCCTCCCAAAAGTAGGCTCTATTATCAGCAATAAGTGGGATTGACCCAGTGGATTCCAATCTTGTGGCCTTTAATCATAAAGGATATAAACCCCGATTACCAGCTCAACTCGCTTTCCTCATCCAAGTGAAAGGCCTCAACAAAATTGTTCATCGAACAATTATTGATGAGGGGGCATCTACATGCATTATGTCAATGAATTGCTGGAAAACATTAGGCTTACCATCCTTGCTGTGATCGTCAATGACATTAAAAGCATTCGATGGACGGACATACACCCCGTATGGGCTTTTAAGTAACTTGCAAGTTGAACTGGGGGAAAAAACAGTAGAAATTGATGTTGAAGTTATCGATGGAAACCTGAATTACAACATCCTACTGGGAAGGCCCTAGATTTATGCTATGGCTACAGTTGTGTCAACATACTTTAGAAAGATTGCATTTCATTTTCAAGGAGGAATTACAATAGTTGACCAACAAACCTTTCTCCCCAATAGTTCACAAGTTACTGGAATCATCCCGATGATCCATGGAAGCTCTCAATCGCTTCAAAATATCGAAGTAGGCCTCCTAAAAGACCCTACATTGATGGGTACTTTTGCTCTACCGCCTCCAAGTAATCTGGCAGAAGTAGCCACAGTGGAGACCTGCAATATGGTATCTTCTATATCTACAAAGATTTAGAAGATTTCCGAACATGATGTTAGCATGGATCATCACCAGGTATTGCCTCCAAGCCCAATAGAAATATTGTAGCAATCAATTTTCTTGGCCTAGGTGGCAAACCCAAATCAACGCTCATCGAGTGTTTGAATAGATAGGTCTAAAGAATATGGTACCTCTTCAGATCCTTGGTCGCATGTACATTCTACAGACGAAGGAATTGTTCAGTCAATGATGATAGGAGAGACACCATGGGAAGATTACCACCATTGTTCCCATCTTCCGGATTACCACGAAGATTGTTCCAACGACGTTAATCATCCTTTAGTTTTTTATTTTCTATCCAATACTGTAAATACGGTGGATTCCGAGCGAAATCTATCTAATATTGAAGAAACTATCGCCATAAATATCTCGACCAAGCCATATGTTGTAGAGAATATTCATGTTGGCAAATCTTGTTCTTCTTCAGAACTGGAAATATATTGCACTCTCTTTCGTGAGTTCAGAGACGACTTTGCATGGTCATATGAAGAAATGCCAGGCATTGACTCAAGCATAGTTGAACACGAAATTAAGATGTATCCAGATGTCAAACCGGTACAACAACGGCTTCGGCAAGTGCACCCGAAGAAAGTCGTTGCCATCAAGGCAGAAGTTGAAAAACTTTTACATGTTGGTTTCATTTACCCAGTTCCTCTCACTGATTGGGTATAGAATATTGTTCCTGTGATGAAAAAGCAAGGAACGCTTAGAGTTTGCGTCGATTACAGGGATGTAAACCAAGCTTGTCCAAAGGACAACTACCCTACACCCTTCATCAACCAGATAATTGATGAATGCGCCAGATGTGAAATCTTTTCGTTTATGGAGGGATTTTCTAAGTATAATCAAATAAATATCCACCCACAGGACCAGTCAAAGACTGCATTTATTTGTCCGTGGGGCACATTCGCATACCGCAAGTTATCTTTCGACTTCAAGAACGCAGGGGCAAATTTTCATAGGGCTGTGAATTATGCCTTCCATGACATCAAGAACATCATTCAACCATATCTCTACGATCTTCCAACTCATTTGTGAAAGCAGACTGATCATCCGCAGCATTTGAGAGCTATTTTTCTACGTTGCCGACACTACAAGATACGACTCAATCCGCACAAGTGTGAGTTTTGTGTCAGTTCTAGTCATTTACTTGGCTTTGTCATTTCAAAGGACAAGATTCGGCTCGACCCATGTAAGATTCAGGCAATCATGGATATGCCTCCACCTTCAAATTTGCTTCATATTTAGAAACTCCAAGGGAAAGCAAACTTTCTCAGGAGGTTCATTCCAAATTATGTCGAACTTGCTAAAGGTTATGCGCGTCTTTTGAAAAAAGAAGTTCCCTTCAACTGGGATCAGGTTGTGCAAGCTTCCTTTGATGCTCTAAAGGAATCCCCAGTAAAAGCATCATTAATGTACGCTCCTAACTATCAAAAAGACTTTAACCTGTATCTAGCTGCGGCAGATACGACCATCGCAATGGTTTTCATTCAAGAAGACAATGGAATCAAAAATCCTCTCTATTATTTAAGTCAAAACTTAAATGGTACAGAAAGAAAGTACTCCTATGTTGAAAAGCTGGCTCTTGCAGCTGTTCAAGTAGTACAGAGATTTCGACACTATATTCTCTTTCGCAAAACTACCATTTTGTTAGATTGCAACCCTATGACTTACATCTTGTCACGTCAGTTACTTGGGGGCAAATATTCGAAATGGATAGCTATTTTGCAAGAGTTTGATCTGGAATTCGTAAAATCCAAGTCAAAGAAATCTCTAGTTTTCGCAGAGTTACTATGCGACTTCCCATCATCGTCCAACGATTCAACATCCAAAGCATCAATCGTGGATGAATCTTTATTTCTGATATCGTCAAGCGGTCCATGGTATGGAGATATAATCATCTATCTCCAAACCCAAACATATAGGCCTAATACCTCTCGCTCAGAACAACGACGTACTCGATACCAAGCAAAATACTACATGATCGTCGGTGATACACTTTACTGGCATGGTATCAATAAAGTTCTGTGAAGGTGCCTCACCCATGAGGAGGCGGAAAAAATCCTGAATGATTTTCATTCAGGTGCGTGTGGGGGGCATCAATCTGGTTATGCTACAGCACAAAATATTTTACGAGTAGGTTACTTCTGGCCAACAATGTTCAAATATTGCATAACCACAGTCAGAAGTTGCCATGCTTGTCAAATCTTCGACCGTAAAACCAGAATACCACCCACACCTCTACATCCAATAGTTGTTGTTGGGCCATTCACCAAATGGGGCATAGATTTCATGACATGTAACCCCACCTCAACCAGGGGGCATGGGTATATCATAGTCGCAGTTGATTACTTTACGAAATGGGCCGAGGCAATGCCTACATTAAACAACAGTAGTGAAATGGCTGCTCTTTTCTTTTTCAATCATGTAGTCTCTAGATTCTATGTTCCACAAGCTATAGTCACAGATCATGGATCGCATTTCCGCAATCACATGATGGTTGAATTGGCTGCCAAATTAGGACTCTCCCATGATAGTTCCACTCCATATTATCCGCAAGCTAACGGACAAGTTGAGGCGATCAACAAAGTCTTGAAGCACATGCTGCAAAGGATGACTGGAGTCCATAAATGGAGTTGTAACCTAATCCTATACTCGGCCTTGTGGGCATACTGGACATCGGTAAGAAATGCAACCGGATTTACACCCTCTCAGCTGGTGTATGGCCTAGAAGCAATCTTACCAATTCAATGCGAGATTTCATCTCTCAAGCTCGCAGTCGACCTTCTCCCCGGAACTTCAGAGGAAGAGGCTCGTTTCTTGGAACTAATCCAATTGGATGAAACCTGTCGTGACGCCACCTTAGCTAATGAAACTCATAAGAAATGAGTCAAAGAACAGTTTGACAAGAATGTCAAACCCCGTGTCTTCTCAGAAGGTGACCTGGTCTTACTTTACGATTAGGAATCCGATAAATTGGGAGCAGGTAAGTTCCAATCATTGTGGATGGGTCCCTACATTGTTAAGTGAGTCTTAACAAAAGTAGCTTACAAGCTAGTAGTTTACGATGGGATCCCACTGTCACAACCTGAAACGGGTTGTACCTTAAGCGTTACTATGCTTAACTAAGCGTAGTAATCTCTTCATATGCTTTTGTTACATTTTTGTTTTCATCAAGAGTGATCATTTTGGTTAGGTAATCCACTTTTTCATTTGTTGCAGATGTCAAACCTGTTGGAATCATTTGTTGGATACGCCGACGAATCTAATCGTAGTACGTGGAACCTATTTTCTGCAGCCTGGGCCATCTTTAATCCAAGCAGCGAGTTAGTGAGTTTCAGAGGGGTATGTATTGGTTGGTCAATGAACAACATCACTGAATATAGCACGTTGATAGAGCTCCTCTCCGATGCCATCACACATGGCATACATCGACTTGTTGTCAGGATAGACTCACAACTCGTCATCCTACAGTTTATTAGCATCTATTCTGTTTGGAATCCAGCTATCTATCGTATGTTCTTAAGGGTCAGGATTTTGGAAAGGCAGTTTGATTCCATTCAATATCAACACATTTTCATAAGCTTAAACACATTAACTGATTCATTATCAAATTATGTGTTAGATATAATTTTGCGACATTTATAAAAGAAAAGCATTTCATCAACATTTATATTAGGATCAAATAACTTAACCAAAATAAAGCTCCGAAAATCAAAAATATATATAACTGTTTATAGTTTTTACAAAATGTTCTGTGTCTAAGACAAAATCGGTCACATGACCCAAAAACTCAAAAATGCAGGAAAGCACCCTAGACTAATGGTGATTGTGATAACAAGTCACCGCCTGTGTGATCATACGTAGGAACCTAGTCCATCAACTTGGCACGCCAGTAGTATGGCGTTGTAATCTCAGAGGTGACTCGTCGGTCCTCACATCTGGAATACCAAGGGTGAGGCCCTTGATCTGATCCTGCAATACTGCAAGGGTCTCGGCTACATCCAAATCGCGAAGGACAGCCCTCCCTATAACCTCGCCTGCTGGAACGGCAGCTGCTACCCTCGGGCACACTGCTAGTCCCATTAGTCCAATATATGCAAGAATACATGAGTTTTGATTAGTCTTGATAACATTTAAAAACACAAGAACATTATAAAAGCAATAAACAGAGACATGGTCAGAGATTTTTACGTATGACACCCCACTGCTCGCCAGCCAGCAGCACCAAATCTGGGTCACCCCGAAAATTGATCCCGGCATATGGGTACTCGGCATAAACCATCTGCTGATGGTTGAACCACTCGAAGAAGGCATCAGAGAATGAAATTTGCAACTGACCAGCATGCCTATCCATAAGATCGACCCATCTCTGCATTTGTGGTTCTGTCAACGCTAGCACTCCGAGTGAAATATATTGTGGCTGCATCAGTGGGATCTTCTCCAAGACGAAAGTGGTCAGGATAGAACCATAAACAAAATTCTTGAATCTTTCGTTCTCCACCTTGGTAAGCTATTCTTTTATCACCAGAAATACTACATCACACCAGTTTAATACCTTTGGTTCAAGGCATTCCAAGGCATACTACATATAGGACCTGTTGGCTAAGTGAAGAGCCGCGCTGCCAGCCAATCTAGTAAAGGTGAATAAGATAGTCCTCAAGGACCGGTTAGTAGCGTCTCTAATACTGATCTTGCCATCCCTACTCGACTGAGATCCATCTCTACAATATCATTGAATGTAATCCCTCACGGATTCGTCCCCACGGGCAGAACCTGATAGTGAGAGAGGGGCACCACACCTCGACAAACCGGTAAAAAAGTAGACATCCTCAACAGTCAGAGGGATGGATTTACCTCTAATCTAGAACACTTGGTTGGTAGGATCCCAGGCATCGAGAATATATTGCAACAAGTTGATTTGTTGCCTCATGCTAGATATACGGAAGAACTTGAGCAAGCCACAGTTCCGCAATGCAGTTACCATACCCGGGTCATGTAAGGCAATCATATCCTCCTCTTCATTCTTGCATTCACGCCATGTAACGACCATCTTGCTCCGATGAATCTCTAAAAAACAAACAAGAGAAGAATTAGGATCCTGATTTGGGAAAAAACAAGCAAAAATTCCATCAAAAATCAGTGCATAAACTTTCCTCCTTGTGCCCATCGCACCCTAGCTGTGTACTGGGTGGGGTGCATACTGACTGGCCAATGGGCAGCTCAGTATGCATCGCACCTTTCGATGTGTATTAGGTGCGATGGGGAGAGAACGAAATTTTCAAACCCTAGAGGCTCAGAAAAGCAGGAAAACATGCTCAGAATCATGAAAGGAAAGAATGCAATTGAAGAGCTCAGGTTTAGCTCCTACCTGGTCTAGACGGCACCGAAAATCGTCCACAGAATCTCCCAGAATCAGCTGATGAAAATCGAGGGGGAAAAACACCTCCAGAGCTCCAACAATCCCAAATTTGAATGAAATGGTAAAATGAGAGGTTAAAACTACTTTTATGTTATTGCTCATGTAATTCAAGTAAGTTATTAGTTTTTTACTCATTTTCAAGCATGTATGTACATTTCTAATCAGTTTGGTGGAGTAATTGAACAGGTAGTATGACCATCAAGAGAACATAGTGTTAATGGTGAATCAAACATCTTTGACTATTATCACGAGCAATGTTTCTGCATAGTTCAAGCACGTTAAAAAATAAAGCTAGTAATGAGCATATGTTCCCCCAGAGTTTAAGCACATTAAAAAATGAACCCACTTCCGGTAAATAACATTTGTGATCGCATTACTATCAGCTTTTGAGCCTTGGTCGTGTTCTTACCATCACCTCCAATTTTTAGCTGATCATCCGCCTCCACTTGATTGTTTACCCTTTTGAGGAACAGCTGTGAAGAGTGATTCTGTTAGCCACTTTCTTTACACTTCCATGATTGAAAAGTTCCAAACCTTACCTGGAACAAGCTGCTACCCGAAAATATCACTCATTCCTCAAAGACGAGTCTCTTTTAAGCTCTTTTTAGACTCGTAAAATATAAAAAGATTACCGAGCAATTGGCCTCTCCAGCTCGTTAAAGTCATTGGAAGTGCCATCCCTCCTCTAGATTTTAATCCTTTTGGACCTGAGGGATCATTACACAAAAAGATCGAGCGCTTGTCTTTTTTGGCTCATTAAAGTGATTGGAAAAGTCATCCCTTTTGTATCATTTTATGCTTTTTCGAACTTAAGGGATTATACTACGAAAAAGGATTACTGGAGTTTCCTTTTCATCTTTTTTCAGAATCTCTAAAATTGAAAAGGACCGAGTTATATTTGTCTTTAAACTCGTTAAAACAATAGCGACAAACTTGTCCATTACAGACAAGAGCGAGTTTCACTATTGCTAGGCTCACTAAAACATAGCGACAGGTTTTCCCGAAGGGAAAATTATAGAACAAGCATATGTTATCCTCCTCAAGCTTGACAAAAATAAAGAGGTACTGGTCAGAAATGACTGGGGAAAAATTGGGAATAAAACTTGAAGAACTCTATTGGCAGCAAGTCGCTCTTGAACATGACACTTTTGCTCCATCACCATGATTGATTCGGGTTGGGTTATTCCGTTCACCGGTCATATCACCATTGGTCCTCCAAACCATCCATTTTTGGGATTAACACTACCAATCCATTTCAGTGTCGCTGATATGTTCAAGAGAAGTCGCTTAGAGAATTCACCAACCCAGCTAACATCTCATCCACTGCAATACTTTCACGCTTCATTCCTTCATGACTGCCACCCTGAACCTTGTATCATCAAATCGTTTTCACCTCCACAAAATCATTTGCTCCGTTTCATGTCGTAGATGTGGGATTCATTAAGGCCCTCCTACGACGGGTCACTTCTTTTCGACATCGTCTCATTATCCAAGAAGTTGACTTAGGAACAACCCTTTCAGTACTTTGAAGCTTGCATGCCTCAATGGAAATTTTCTCACTTCTGGCGATAGGTTTACATCAATGGCCTTCGATCAGAAGATTTTGCGTGGTGTTCGACATCGACTCATGTATTCGTACCACGTGAATTGTACTGCAGTACCTTGAGGGTCATTATCATTATCGGTGATTCCTCTCGCGCCTGTTAACAGCTTACATCATTGGCTGGTAATCAGGCGATGTCTTTCCATGTTCGACATCATAACATCTTTTCACATGGATCGACTTGTACATCAGGCGAATATTGAACGAGTTTGAAGACCCCGGATCTAGTTTCATCCATCCGCGCTGTGATATATTCAGGAAAATAAAGACATCAAATGTACATCATCGCTGCATAGATAATCATCCAAGCCAAAGGATGATGGCTCTACCAGAATCATGAGTCTGTCACACAGATGGTTGTCTGTCATATGTACACGAAAATAAATTTATAAAGCTAAGCATGGAAATGCCTGCCTCAGCTAGATCATGAAAATATTATGAAGATAATGTATTGTATTGTATCTTATTATGAGTCACCTTCCAGTTTGAAAAACCTCTGATCCTCATGATAAAGCATTTCACCCGACATCAGAAGATTTACGACCTCGTGCTTTAGGGGGAAACTGTTATAGACATATTTGGGCACTGCAACCCCAATCTCATATTTCCATAAACCAAGGGCTTCTAAGCCCCTAAAAGTGTTGTTTCATACCCTTAAGGAACAAGGTCAGCTGATTACATCATCTCCCAGAAGTTCTCCCTGAAAAACTACTCAGAACTAGTCAAAACTGGACCATATAGACTACTCAGTGCTAAGGGTGTGATGCATCTCACCTGCCACATGCAAAAAGTGTGATGCATACTGACAAGCCCTTCTGTAGGGTGCGATGAGTGAGAGAAAACAAATGGCAGAGGCAGTTGGCTAGGTGGAAACCCAGAGAATCTTCTAGAAACTCCCCATTTGATACTTGCCTCTCTGAATTCACCCAAGGATGAGTAAGAGATCATGAAATCTCCAAGTGGAACCAAGAACTATTCAAGAGAAATGGACCACTAATCAAAATCCCAGAAGCTGACTCACCACCTGCAAATATCTATATATGGGAATCCCCTCATCCTTAGAGATCCAAGGCTGGAATTTTTTGTATTTTGTAAGGAGTGTTGTTTGAGTTTCTCTATGAAACATTCATAGGTGGGTTGATCTAGCTTCATGAGGTGAAGAGGCTTTCATGCTTGGGGTGGATTGGCACCGGGTCAGACCAATGGGTTTGTAATCTCTCTTCTACTACTTCTATCAATTAAAGCTATTGAGTTTTCCTCCAATCTTGTATATTTCTGAATCTTGTATTGATATATGCATTTGTATGGTTAATATACATCTAATCCTATATTGTTTATGGTTATATATCTCTATTCTTTGATGGTATTATGTTGCTTTAACTCTACAGGTGTTCTTTGAAGCGGGACAAGTAAGGAAGGAGTGGCGAAGCTCTGTCAAAGGAGGGAGGAAACAAGCAAGGAGCCAAGCGAAAGACTGATGTTGGTACTCTCTGCTTTTCTCTCATCTATCTCTCATAAAGGAAAACACAAGTAACTTTAGTTTGTTTGTTTCTATGATAGCTACCCATCTTAGTGGGACTAGCAGCTCTGAATGGACACTAATTTTCCTGATAACATTAGCTTTCTTCCATCACAGTAAAATATTCTTCTGAGAACTCATAGAAGTTGGCTTAAGCTCCTAGCGAACTTGCACCAGCTAATCAAGTGACAGCCTACAGTAAGAGCTAGTACTTGTGCATACAGCACCGTCGCTTCCAAGTTTGTTACGAACTACCGGGTTAATAAAAGTAAAGAAGGAAGCCCTAGGAGTTGTAGCATTATTGTTGCAATACTGGAGCTCACCAGTGCTTCCAATGCATATTTATTGTCTTTGTCAAAATGGACTCGATCATTTTTTTCATGGAATCCACCTAGCCATTTGCTTGCAGGTGATACGGCGTGGATTTCCTGTGCCGGATCTTATACTGCTCCATCACAGCCTGTACCAGATTAGAAATAAATTGTGGAACATTGTCAGAAACAATTTCTCTAGGCACACAAAATCTAGTAAATATTTCAGTAAAAAGAAAATCAACAACAACTTTTTCTGTAGCAAAAGAAAGAGCTTTAGCTTCTACCCATTTCGTAACAAAATCTGTACAAACCAAGATATGCTTTTTACTTAATGATGTTGGACTTATTGGCCCTATAAAATCAATAGCCCATTTTTCAAATGGCTCAATCATAACTTGGGGGCATAAAATCATTTTATTGGTTTGATTAGGCTGGCCCATTCGCTAACAGCTATCACAATGCTTGACATACTATTTGGCATCCTTAAACATGGAAGACCAAAAGTAACCAGCACGCAATACTTTATATGCAGTCCACTTATCAGCAAAGTGGCCTCCACAAGGTTCATCATGAGCAGATTTCAATATTTCAAACACTTCCTCCTCTCTTACACACCTATGGATAATCAGATCTAGACTAGTGTAAAAGAGATCTCCTTGAATCCAGGAATATGCAGCACTTTTCTAAACAATACTCCGCTTTTCACGAGCAGACAAGTGGGGTGGTGTTTTCCCAGTAACCAAGTAATTAGCAATGTCAGCAAACCACAGGGAATCTGTTGACATAGCAAAATGATGTTAATCTGGAAAATCATCATTAACAGGAGTTTCTTCACGAGGATTATCTAATCTAGAAATAAAATCTGCTACAACATTAGATTTTCCTAGTCTATCAACAATATTAATATTAAATTCCTGCAATAATAGTAACCACCTAGTCACTCTACCACTAGTTAATGGTTTATTCATCAAATATTTAATCGCGGAATGATCAGTATGTACAAATACTTCATATCCTGTAATATAGTGCCTGAACTTATTAATTGCAAAAATTACAGCTAAAAACTCCTTCTCTGTAACTGTATAATTTAATTCAGCAGAAGACAAATTCTTAGTAATATAATAAATAACATAGGATTGTTTATTTTCCTCTTGTCCTAAAGTTGCGCCAATAGACAAATCTGAAGCATCAGAGGAAATATCAAAAGGCAGAGACCAGTTAGGACCTCTTAAAACTAGTGCATGTATTAACTTTTCCTTCAATGTTTCAAAAGACTGTTGGCAAGCTATGGTCCAAGAAAATTTACTATCCTTAGCTAGAAGTTGGAAAAGAGGAGCAGCTATCTTAGAACAAATTTCAATGAATCTCCTATAGTAACTAGCATGTCCTAAAAAACTTCTTACTTCCCTTTGAGTTTTGGGTGCAGGAAGATGCAGAATGATTTTGATCTTTGTCGGATCAACCTGGATACCTTTACTAGAAATCAAATGGCCAAGTACCACTCTCGCTTTGCACATTAATCTACATTTCTTTTCAATCAAGGCAAGATGGGATTCTTGACAATGAAGAAGTACTTTTTCCAAATTTTCGAGAGCCTCCTGAAAAGAATCACCAAACATAGAAAAGTCATCCATATAAATTTCTACAAATTCTAGATCAGCAAAAATGGTCAGGACTGCCCTTTGAAAGGTAGTTGGGGCATTACATAAACCAAAGGGGAGCACTCTATAAGCAAATGTTCCCCATGGACATGTAAAATTAGTTTTATCCTGATCTTCGGGTGCAATCTGTATCTGGTTATAACCACTGAAGCCATCCAAAAAGGAAAAATATTTCCTTCCTGCAAGGGTATCAAGCACCTGGTCAATAAAAGGGAGAGGGGAGTAATCTTTGAGAGTGGCTTTGTTTAATTGTTGATAATCAATACAATTACGCCATCTTCCATCATTCTTAGGTACTAGCACTAATGGAGAGACCCACTAACTATCGGAAATAAGATAGATAAAACCAGCATCCAAGAGTTCCTGTACTTCTTCCTTCACAATATCTCTTAGAGCTAGATTCATTTGCCTTTGGGGTTGTCGAACAGGTCGGGCTCCTTCCTGAATATAGATATGATGCATACAAGTTTCAGGAGGAATACCCTTCATGTCTTCATAGCCCCATGCAAAAGCACTAAGATGGTTTTGCAACAAATTCACAAGCTTCTCTCGCTGAGATGAGTCCAAATCTGAACTAATATACAAGGATTCACCGGGGCTAATCTCAACAAGAGTAGTATCAGGCTCATGAGTACTCACGGGGGTGGTCAAATGCAGCGGTACAGAAGAATGAGAATCATGGTTATCTTGAAAATCTAGGTTGAAAATCTGGCTTAATAGCTCAAAATTAGGCATAGTGTCTAGAATATTCAGGAAATCTCGAATATCATCTTCTTGTGAAGACCTAGTATGCTAATGGATAAAGGAAATGGGCTAAGTCTCCTCATCACTGCTCTAATCCAACCATAAAGTATCTCGAAGGTCCTCAATGGATCTAGCAGGGGCATATAAGGTAACTTTCTTCCTAGAATCTCCATGCGAAATATACATATCATTGGAGCAACATCCAATATATGCATCAGCTATAGCAAGCCATGTTTGACCCAAGATAAAGGATGTCCTCCTACTGGGTTCTTTGGCTGAAGCACAATGAAATCAGCAAGATATTCCCAAGAATCTAATGAGATGATCACATCGTCCAATAATCCTTCTGGCTAAATCTTAGATCTATCTGCTAATTCAAGCACAGTGGAAGTAGGGTGAAGATGAGATAACCGAAGTTAATCCATGGTTTGCTTAGTCATGACATTAATGGCTGCCCCTAGGTCTATAAGAACATTAGAGACAAGGACATAACCAATCTAAACTGAGACAACAAGGTTTCCGGGATCAGTTTATTTTTCCATAGACACACATCCCGTCATAAAATTTTCTGCCCTACCAACAAATTGAATGGTTTGGGGTTCCAATCTCTTCCTCCCGAGTTTCTTGAGACAGAGTTCCTTAATAATCTTGGTACAAATAGGGATCTCTTTGATGGCTTGGAGCATAAGTATCTTAATGAAAATATTTCAAAGCTCCGATGCCAAGCTAGTCTCAGAAATAGGCTCATTTCTTTCCATTACTAGCCTCTCTGGAAGGGAGCCTAGTTGGAAAAAGATGGCAAGGATTCAGAGGATAAGGGCTGCTTAGTGATAGCTTTCAAAGAATGATTAAGATTTTCCTCTTCTTATTTCTCTTCAACAATCACTCTAGGTTGCTTCTGATTTTCTGATGTTACAGTCATTCCCGATCTTAATTGAATATCATGAACCCCAACTGGGATAGACTAGTACTCGAATAAAGGTGGGTTTGTTACATAGATCATTTGCACTGCTTTATTATTGTTAGGATTGGGCATAGGTTGAGCAGGCAATTGAGGAGGTCGAAAAGGTGGAGGTAAAGGTAATGGTGGAGTAGACTGACTCGGAGGTTGAGGCATTGAATAAGGTGTATGTGTAGATGGATATGACTGCATGGGTGGCTAGTAGGAATATGGAGAATGAGTTGGCCTTCTCCAACCTTGTTTCCATGGTTGAGAAGGTTGCCCATGTTGATATTGGTTCCCACACCGCCACTGCTGATTAGTATTAGGATAAGAATATGCATGTGAATTATAACCAAAATAGTGTGGAGAAAATTCAAGAGCCATACCTGCACCTACCTGAGGCCAATTTCTTTTTTCTCCCATAGCATACAAGTATTCGGCTTCAGGTTGTCCCCCTATAAATACAACTTTAAGTCCTGGTATAAAGGGACATTTTTCTGTGACATGGCCTTCTACACAAATAGCACACTTATTAGTTTCTTTCAAATTCAGAGGACATTATTTAGGAGGATGATTGTCTCTACATTTAGGACAGAAAATACTTAATGAC
>APFE031067573.1:41236-60970 GCA_000404065.3 Pinus taeda | reverse complement strand
TATAATGTCAATCCCTACTTTCTTTAAAGGAAAGATTTGCAAAATCAAATTAAAAAGAGAAAAAGGCAACTTGAACCATCAAAATAATCTAAGACTGGAACAAGGAAAAATGCATTTGCAAAGAGGGATTTAGAAATAAGGGGAAATCACTCTAGCTAACTATTGATTAACTACTGAGTGTGTATTTTTTCTTTAGCAAAGACACTTAGCAGTCTCATCAAATGGGCCCTTCAAACTTGCTTATATAAAGATTTCCTTCTTGCACTAATCTGTCCTGCACTATCGCAGTCTCCTTGCACTAGTACAGGAATAGAGATCTATGCAGAGGCTATAAATGATGTCTTTACTAAAAGCGTTTTACTTTGTGCAAGGGCTTGAACTTTTTCAAGTTCAGAGCACTCAGATCGCGCGACAAGAAACTAGTTCTTGCACCAGATCAGAGCTTCTTGCACTTAGCATTTAATTCTTGAAATAAGTGCTTAGTCACTGCAAGTGTATTATAGAGTGAAATCAAATTGCACACATAAAAATGAATGTTTCTAATTTTAACAAAGTGCATAAATAGAGAAACAATCCATATAATTTATCCTGTCATGAAGTATTTGATGAAAGCAAGAAAACTATTGGAAGTAAACTAAAAAGGCTCGTTGCATCACACCAACGTGCACTAGTGCAAGTTCATTTCTCCTACTTGGACCAGGCGGGGAAAACCAATCAAAAAAAACTGCAGAAAATGAATAACACACCAACGTGCACTAGTGCAAGTTTATTTCTCCTACTTGGACCAGGTGGGCAAACCAATCAAACAGAACTGCAGAAAATGAATAGCACACCAACGTGCACTAGTGCAGATTTATTTCTCCTGCTTGGACCAGGCGGAGAAAGCCAATATGAAATCAAGTGTAAGAAAATGAATAGCACACGAATGTGCACTGGTGCAGGTTTATTTCTCCTTCTTGGACCAGGCGGGAAAACCAATCCGAAATCAGGTGCAGGAAAATGAAGTTTAACTACTTCACACAACGGATCCGCTTTCACTCAAATAGGAATACATGTGCTGGAAATTAAATCACACTTGACAATATAAGCATAAATTACAAGAATAGAAAATAGGGTAAACATGTTGGGTTGGTTGGGCCCTAGCCAACCAGCGCATTTCCCTTTCAAATCGAAACATTGCTCAGTACTTTATCAATTCATCAGCTTTCAAAAACAGAAATATGATTTATGAAACATGAGGCAGAGCTCCCTTTCTTATTAATTCATTGAGGCAAATACATGCGTGAATACATAATCTAGCCCAGATTCGGGCGATAACAAAATACAAGCATGTTACCACCTCCCTGGCTATATCTCTGTTATATACAAACTCTATTAAAAAGTATCTCATCCTATTTACATTCTTCATTATATAGATCTTTGGCCGAAGGCCGAAAAGATTGTTTAACCAATTACATAACCGATATGCAAAATTTAGCTTCTTGGCCTTCAAAATTAGGCAGTTCAACAAAACTGGTTGTAGCCAATCTCCAACTGTTCATTCTTCATAAGTTCGATCTTGACTGCCTTTAGATTGACCTTGCTGTCGTGGCTGGAGCTCAGCTGCCTTCAGATCTATCCTATTTTCGTGGCTGAAGCTGCGTAAAATGAGGTGGTGATCAAGGAGGTCTGGATCTGCTGCAAGAATTCGTTTTGCTGGCACCAGTGCAAGATCTGATCCTGCCCTAGGATCAACGATCATGGTAAGCACTTGACTACCAAATAAACATTGGAGATATTGATAATTTACAAGAATGATTATAAGTAAGAAATCATGTAATGAATACTTAATTAATGCTAAGTTAAGTAAAAAATATGAAATATAAAGTTCATATGAAATATGTCATCGTTCTTGGACTAGTGCAAGATGAGGGTGTATAAGAGAGGTAAAACAGTGGTAAACGGTTATAATTTAGGAAGGGAAAAATGGCCAAAAGAGAGCAAATTAGGGGGCTAACAATCATTAGTATAGATGTGGTGGATACATGTGCTGGGATGAATCCCCTGCATGCCTTAATCCCAGGCAAAATCTTTTGATTATTTCTGTAACAATGCTATTACCTCTTGTTCTTGTGACGATTATAAGTTATTACCAATATTCAAATGCTTTCTAGGATAAATCTCAATGGTTTTAGTTTTTGAATTGGCAATTGAGTTAACAGGAAAAATATTTGTGAATGAATCTTGCAATGATTGGATTGTGCAGGTTTCCTGAAAACAATGATTCAAAATATTACTTGCAGCTTCATATTGAGTTACTCTAAGCTCCTCTGAAATATTTGGTTCTAAGATGAAAAGGTCTAATAGATCTCATTCTCTTCTTATTCTCTAAGGTCAAAGACTTGGTTAATACTAAGAACTAATTTAGTTTGTTGTTGTTCTTGTCCTTCAAGCCATGATAATAAAGAAGGTGCTTGTGCTAGAGAATAAAGTGTGATGTGCTTCCTTTCGTCCCCATGTGAAATAATCATACTTCTCGATCTACATCCAATAAAGGCATCTGCAGTGGCTAACCACAGCCTACCTAAGATTAGAGGATGTCCTCCTAGATTTGTTTCTGGATGCAAAATGAGGAAGTCTACAGGATACTCCCATGAATCCAAAGAGACAATGATATCTTCTAATATTCCTTCTGGTATAACCTTAGATATGTCTGCTAACTCTGAAATGGTAGTAGTAGACCTAATGTTTTTCATATTCAAATGTTTCATTGCCTCTGTAGTCATAACATTTATAGCTACTCCCAAATCTATTAAAGTGTTTGGAACTGAAAAATTATTAATTGGAATAGTAACCATAGGGATACCAGGGCCAATATATTTTTCGACTGTTGTCTTTGTAGACATGAGGCTAGCTAATTTTCCAATGACTTGGATTGTAGTAGGATCCTTTTTCCTTTTACCAATTTTCTTTATGCATAACTCCTTTATTGTTTTTGCATAAATTGGAACTCCTTTTGTTGCTTGTAACAAAGGAATTTTGACATAAGTATTTTTCAATTCATTCAAAATATCAAATTCAAGAAGAGACAGTTGAATTTTCTGCTCTATTAACCTCTCTGGATAGGGTGGTGTTTGAGTTATTACAGTTTTTCCTTTCTGACTTTGATTTTCTGAATGTGATGTTTCAGGTTGTTCTCCTTGTTCAGTTGGTTCTTCTATGATCAGAGGAGAATTTTTATGCAATACTTTTCCAGACCTTAAATGGACATCATATATGGAAAGAATGGAGTATGTTGGAAAATATGTTGCTTCTTCCACATTGTATGCAGGTTTATCCATTTTGTTACTCGGATTTGCTACTAGTTGAGCTAGTAGTTGAGTTGGTCTAGGCTGGTTCGAAGGTGGATGAAGCTGTTGTGATTGAGTTAGTATGGAAATGGTTGTTGATATTGTTGTTGGTATTGCTATTAGTATTGTTGAGGATACATTTGTTGAGGGTTGGTTTCCATAATTATATCCTCTCCAACCTTGTGCGGGTTGGTTTTGATATTGTTGTGGAGGCCAAGCTTGCCACGGAATTGGGGTATTCCAAGAACTTTGAGAATATTGATAGTTTTATTGAGGGAATTTCTAAGGTAATGGCTGAGGAATCCTTGGCTCCCAAGGTCTTCTTGGTCTCATAAAGTAAAGGCTTCTTCCATTGGATTCATTTGCAATTCTTTCAACTTTAGACAGTTTTATGTTGAACGGTTTTCTGTTCAAAGGCCACATCCCTGAATACTATCCAAAGGGCATTCTCTTAATGGGTGTTTCTTAATACATTTGGGACAAAAGATTGCTAAGATTTGCTCTTATTCTTCTTTCTTTTTCTTATCTTTCAAAACATCTACTTGTGTCCCTAATGTGCTTAGAAGATTGGTTTTGAAGTTTTCCAGCAAGCTCCCTATCTCTGATCTTGTTACCCCTCCTGCTGCTAATTTAGAAGCTTTTGAACTAATATCTCTCCTTCTAGTTTTTGATCTTCCTCTAGAATATTTTTGACATATTTTTGCAATTTCATTAAATGGCAAGTTTGAAATATCACACTTGCCCATTACATTTAGAATGTTAAGATATTCATATCGTATACCTTTAAAAAATATTGTACGGATGGTATCAGGGTTCAGAGAGTGTTGTTTAGATTTTTGAAGATTGTAAAAAAATCTTTCCAAATACTCTTCTAAACTTTCATCTTCTTGTTGTGTCATTCTAAAAACATCCTCTTTCGAGTCCCTAGGCCTAAAATAGGCTTGATACTTTTTAAGAAATATTTTCTTCATGTCATCCCAAGAAGTGATTTTACATTCTCCTAAACCCATAAACTATTTTAATGTTGTTGCTTTCAAAGTAGAAGGAAAGAGGCGAAGCTTGTGTGTGTCATCTGTGTATCCATAAGTTCTACACAATATATCGAATTCAAACATAAATGAGTCAGGATCTTCTGTTGACATTCCATAAAATTTAGGTAATACAGAAGGTGTAATATTTTTAATTTTCACTTCTTCTCCTAATATTGCACTTGTATCTAATATTGGAAAGCCAAAAGTAGCTTCATGATCATCAGTATTTTCTTGTTTATTATCATTTAGTCTTTTTTTATCATACTCTGTTTTTCTTTCTTCTTCTCTCTTTATTTCAGCTTCTCTTTTTGCCTCTTCCTCCCTGTCGTTTCCATTCTCTATGTTGTTTTCCATATTGAAGTCTTTGTTTCTGGAGTGAGGATAGTGGATCCTTTCCCTTCTTCTGTCATAATTTCAATTATTTCGATAGCAATTTGAGATTCAATTTGAGGTTCAAGAATGGTTTGATCTATTTGTTTAAAAAATTTCCTTGTTTCCTTTTGTTTTTCTAAAGTTGGTGTTGCTTTTGGAGTTTGTTTTCTTTTTACTTCCCAAGCTAACAAGGTTTGTCTTTCAATTAAAGTCAATCTTTGTCTTGATATTTGTTTTTCTTCTAATTCCTCTAGAGTTGGTTTACCAGCAACCGGTGTAGTTAGTCCTGATGGTCCTACCTCTATGGATGGGGGGTTTTTGTTTAATAAATCTACTTTTCTGATCTCTATTTCTAGGCACAAACAAACATAACTAAGAGAAACATAACATAACTAATTTTTTGTTGTTTTTGTTTGTATTTTTTTATTTTTTAGATTTTGTTTTTATCCTTTAATTGACTAAGTTGATGAATTCTTCCCCGGAAATGGAGCCAAAATGTTGGGCTAATTTATTGAGTAAATTAACACAAGTATTTCATTATCAATCCAGGTTTGTAGAACTTAGAAGCATGTCCAAAATGTATGGATAT
Source organism: Pinus taeda (assembly GCA_000404065.3). NCBI lineage: Eukaryota > Viridiplantae > Streptophyta > Pinopsida > Pinales > Pinaceae > Pinus > Pinus taeda. The sequence continues at coordinate 55,649 of APFE031067573.1, read as the reverse complement.
CAACTATAATCGTCTTTAGAAGATAAGTTATGGAAATTGAAAGAAATGAAACTATAAACTAATTAAAAGTGCATATTACAAATATAAAATTCAACTAAGTAATTTCTAATTCATTATGTAATAAGTAGGAGAAGTGGCTCCTAACTTAGGAGAACCAGATTTGTCCTTTTTTCTAAAATACTACTTTATGAACAGAAATCAAAAACCACTAATGGACAATAACTTAAGATGCATAAACAAATAATGAAAGAGGCTCCTAACTAAGGAGTTCCTTGCTATTCTTCATCACAAATTCAATCATCATTAATGCCATTGTTAGAAAACTGGAAATTCAGAAAATCACTTGAAAGTAAGAAAGATGAATTTTAGTTTCTATTCATTAATCCAATAGAAAGAGGGTTCAACTTGAACACTGGGTTGTCCCTTCATATAAATATGATAAATAAAATAAGATTAATCAGAAAACATAATAAATCATCATACCTCAAATGAAATAAAAAAATATGAAGCAAAACTAGTTTATGAAAATCAAGCTAGATTAACCATGAAGTGTACTTAGCTTGGAGTGGGGTCCCTCCACCCTTTCCTTGCACACTTGAAGAGATTATCAGCTACTGCAAACTCAGTTAATCGTCCATACCATTGAACAGAAAAATGAAGGTAGAACAGGTTCCTCAAATTAACTCAAAGTAGTCAAAAGTCTCAATATGAAATTATACAAATTCTACATACTATAAGCCTTCAATGTTTTAGCTTAAATAGAAAAATATGAAACAAATTGATCTAAAATGTCTCTAACAGCTATTTCTATCGATATCTCATCTATCCAAGTTTAACTCATCCATCCCATCACTAAAAATATGGAAAATCTCATGAAATCATAAAACTGCCCTATTTCCTAGGGATTTCCTGAATGACTAGTCATGTTTGACCAACTTTGATCGGACCTATTTAAGCTTGATTTAACCGAACCAATAGGATTTAGTTCAATCTTAGTTCCCAAGATTTCTAGAAATGTTCTCAGCTCATGCCCAGGTGTCCTGCAAATATGACATCCATGAAGCCATTACGAGAATTTATTTTGTCCAAAATGCACTTAAAATTCAATTTTCATAAAAACATATATAAATTGCAAAACTAAATTTATAAACTTGAATATGCATAAATACATCAAAATGGGGTGTATATGATGGAAAATGGATGGATAATATAGAAATTAAGTGTGTTTTCTTAAGGAAAATTGGATAAAAAATGAGGGCCAACATAGCCCTTGAAATTTTGGCACAAGTTTGAGGTTCTTTTTTTTTTAAATTGAGGTATGTTAACAAACTTCAAATGCAATAGATCATTGGTAAAAATATTTTACTGTGGGTCCAAATTACAGGGATGTGATTGTAGGTTCATAGATCCGAATTTATAAGTGCCACAATTTTGGAATTTTTTGTGTATAAGCCTACAATAAAACCCAAAGAAAGAAGGTCGAGAAGAGTTAACTACATAGCTTACAGGTCTGAAAAAATTGCTTTAGGATAGATGAATTTTTTGAAGCTCTTCACAATTTTCTATAGGTCAAATCCACAAGGATCAACAAAAGTGTCAATTTTTTTCCCAAGAAAGGTATGCCAAGAACCAATTGAAAACTTAGAAGACTTTATCTCCTCCCTTTTGCTCTGTTGTACTTCTTTTTCTTCTTGACCGAATTCTCTGAGCTTGAATTTACTTCCTAAGTAAACTGTACAAGGTTTATATATAGTGATTTTCCATTGTAAAGGGATGTGACTGTTACAGTTAAGGAGCCCACTTGTGTAGGCTCACATCACCTTGACACATAATTTTTTTTTTTACTTTAAAAATATTATATCTCTCTAAAGACAAGGAATTAGAGGGTGTATGAATACTTATTAGAAAGGGATTTGAGCCTTCTATAAGCAAATGTAATCAACTTTTCAAGACATTGTTTCTAATGTCAAAAATATTTTTTTTATTTCATGAAAATGTCTTTTTATGATAGATTGATGGGGTTTTGGTCATTTTTAATGTGGATAGGGCTCATTTATTTAAGCTTTTAGGTCATTATGGTCATTATTCTAGGATTTTAGGATTATGGTAATTTAATCATAAGGAAATAGGGTATGGGATAAGAGTTAGGTTTAGGGTTTTGCATCATCTTTAATTATGTTAGGTAAAGCATACTTAGGGTTTTCATTTCAACATTTCAAGGGTTTAATTGAATGTTAGGGCTCCCAATAGAAGGGTGTTTTCACATGAGACCTTAATCCATTATGGTTATTTTCAACAAGGCTATGGTTTCATCATTTTCAACAATGAACCCAAGTTTCCATCTAATTGACATCTACGACAACTTTATCCAACACATTTCATTTTTTATAATTGTTGAAATCATATTGTACGAAGATCAATTTCCTATCCATGTATGTTAGTAAGAGTTTGTGCAGTAAGCAGCAGTTGTGGAGTATAATTCTCTCAAAAGGAGATTTATTAGAACATTGAATATCATGGCCTTGGATCATGAAGTGATGGCACATGCTCATGGGGAGTTTGACATGATTCTTATGGTTTGCTTATCTAACATTGATTTAATGCAAGATAACTTGTCTTCCATGGAGAGATTGATGATGCTTTAAATGGAAATGTATAAATGTTGTTAATCATTTTGAAACCCTGATTCATTGTATTTCATTAGATAGTCCTTTTCGCATGAAGGGTGGGTTGTTGATGCATGTGTCTTAGATGGTTGTTGGTCGAAATTGTGTATTGTTAGAGGAGGTTTGCTAAAACTTCCTTGTATTTTGTATTGTTGAAAGCCCTTATATTATGTCTGGTGTGTTACCAAGAATCCATATTTATGTGTCTGCCATGTATCCTCATGAACCATATATTGCCACAATATTCTCATTCTATTGTCATGAGGTCAATTCATTTTGTTATTATCATGTATTGTGTCAGACCATGCAAAGTTGAGTCAAGGTATAAACATTGAAGTGCCTAATTTTGAATCTTGCTTATGAGGATCGTACATTGAAGACTGCTACTACAAGAGTTTGGAATTTCTACATTTGCTAATATATGTGTACATGTTGATGATGATGGGTAGTGTTGTGTTTTTTATGCCTACTGATATGCTTTCCAAAGATGGATTTTTTGCTTGCTATTATTGGAGAGCTTTTTTCTTGTTGATGTACATTTTATATCAAGAGAGTGTGGCTAGGGTTTGTATTGCAAATTCTTCACTAGTGTTGATGGTCACAAAAGATGAAGTTGTCAAGTCTTTTATGCCTATAGGTATTGCTGCAAAAATATAGTTGCATGATTGTTGTTGTTGATTTAGGTTGCATTTGTTGACAATGATGTTATGTTGTGTTGCTTTCTCTTCAAAACTAGAGGTTATGTTATTGTTTGTTACTAGTATGCATATGGATCTGTGTTATGTGATTAATTATAGGAGGATGGATAATGGTATATTGTTGGTCATTGTTATGTGTTGATGGAGAGTTATTAATACAGTTGATTTATAGAGCCTTATGATGTTTTCTAGTGTTAACATTCGTTGTTGATGACAGGAACTGAGGCGTTGGCTCTGTGAGGGTTGTGCATACAATTTTTGGTATGTAGATGTTTATTCCTTGATAACTGATCATTAGTTGTTGCTGCTAATTGTGATTTTGAAAAGAGTCATGAAGAGTTATCATATATCACCCATGTATCATTTTTTATATGCAGTGTTGCAACATTGTGCCTTGAGTGTTATATCCTTGTACTATCATTATAAAGCCTTGTATAATTATTATTTATAAATTTTTTGTTAGTTGAGTGGTATTAGTGCTAGCATGCATAGAGGAGAGAGTGATGTTAGTGTCGACATGCATAAAGGAGAGATTATTTAGTATTATTGCAGCCATATGTGGGCTAATGGAGTCCTTGTTGTAACTTTGTATTTCTTATGATATAGCACTATAAATCAAAACATAGTCCGATATTTTCATGCCGTTATTTGGTCATGAATGATTATGGACTCAAGTGTCACACTTGGAGTAGCCTCTTGCATGTGGCAAGGAGGAAATAGTAGTGGCAGAAGTTTTAATACAGTAGCTTGGATGAAATATTTTCAACCCCTAGTACATCTTTAGGAGGAGCATATTCGGTGACAAAAAGGCATGATGTTGACCAAAAGGAGAGCATATCGGCATGATGGAAAGTTTATTTTTTGGCATTGATGTCAACCTAATTATGGTGATTCTCGTGATGTTTATGTTTTTTGGTCTACTAGAGATGAGTGATCATTATCTTGATGCATAAGTACTTGTCCAACTAGGTTCTCATGATCCATGCTGAGATGTTTGACCATCTAGGCTTTCTTGATCTTAACTAATGCAGAGATGTTAGTGCCTAATGTTGGTGCCCTTAATTCTTGTAGAGGAGTTCCAGAGATTTGGACAGGGTTGGAAGATATTACAGGAGATCTAACATGTCTTGGAGATACTTGCAATTAAATTTTTAGGCAGAAAAGGGACTAAATTCAGGGTAACACGGGTAATAGAAAGGAAAATTTCATTGGTAACTCATGTTTTGCATATAATACTTGTGTTACCCCTCCATATAACGTTTTTCCCAAAGGGAGAGGCTTCTTTATGGTCTATAGGGCGAGAGAATGCAATATATCCTTCAGAAAATCAATGATTTGCCTTTGGTAATTAAAAGAAGGTTCGATGTAGTGGCTGATTTACTCACACCTGATCATTTACTTGTTAGAAAATTATATATTACAGAGAAATGGAACACATAAAATATTGTGCAAACCCAAATACAGAAACGCAAAAAACAAGAGAGTCGCATATATACGTGGTTCACCCAATTCGAGCTACATCCATGGAGAAATAACCAGTCCTTCCTTTTATATTATCCAGCAAAATGAAGAGATACAACCTACAGCAGACCCGATGTAATTTCCTCTTCGCTCTCACACAAACTCCTCTCTCTCTATCTCTCTCTGAATAATCATGCACAATCGCAATACAATTCCCTCATATAAATTGAGGGTTTGCTTCTAGGGAAAAAAACCCTAAATCAACATAATTTATATTGTTGGATCATTCGCCTAATGAACGGCTCAGATTGAATACAAAATTACAATATTTTACAAGGCAAATCTTCATCTATTTTTAGCTGCGAGGGTGTTTCCCCCAAACCCCCACCCCGGCGGGGGTTTAAAAGTAGTCATCGTCACCCCCCCCCCCAAACGGCTATCATACAGGCATAGTTTCTACCATGTTTAGGCATTGGGGTCCAACACACATGAAACCTATAAATCAAGAAGATAATCAAGCTCCACACCCAGCAATCTCCCACTTGGAGACTGATTATAGCAACTCAATCATTGCTTCATTTTTTGGACAATGCTTCCACTTTGGACCTGGTTGCAGTTTCTAATCTTCATCATCATACTTGAAGACCAATTAAAACTAAGCAGGATCTCAGTTTCTCCCCAATTACAACTTTTGTTAACATGTCTTCAGGATTCTGGCTAGTGTGTATCGTTTCCAGGTTCAATTGGCCATCTTCGAACATTAACCATATGAAATGGTACTTGAGTTGTATATGTTTAGTCTTGGAATAAAATGTTGAGCTCTTTAAAAGATGAATGGAACTCTGGCTATCATTGTATAACATGTCCATCTCCTACTTCTTTCCCAACTCATCCATAAACCTTTGTAACCAAATTATTTCTTTACTAGCCTTTGTAGCAACAACATACTCTACTTCTGTTGTTGAAAGTGCAACAATGTTTTGCAATTTTGAAACCCAACTAACAGTTGTACCACCTACAGTAAACACATACCCTGTGGTGCTCCTCATGTAATCTCTATCACCTGTCATATTTGCATCAACATATCCCTGTAGAGAAATGTTTGAACCACCAAAACATAATGCTTGATTTGTGGTACCTCTCAAATATTTGAGAATCCACTTCACTGCCATCCAATGCTCTTTTCATGGATTGTTCATATACCTTATTACAACTCCCATTACATGTGAAATATCAAGTCTTTTGCAGACCATTGTATGCATTAATCTTCCAAGTGTTGATGCATATGGAACTTTACACATATAATCCATCCCTTCTTGGGCCTTGGGACAAATCTCCTTACTTAGTTTGAAATGGCTAGCCAAATATGTACTAATTGGTTTTGCATTATACATATTAAATCTTTCCAACATCTTTTATATGTACTCACTCTGAGACAATGTTAATTTGTGATTTTTCTTGTCTCTGGTTATTCTCATACCAAGGATTTTTTTTGCAGCACCCAAATCCTTCATTGCAAATGAATTTGTCAATTTTCTTTTGAGCACATTTATTTCCTGCATGTTAGACCCTGCAACAATCATGTCATCTACATACAATAGAAATATAATATAACTACCATCATTTGTTTCTTAAGATAAACACAGTGATCAGAATGATATCTAGTATAACCTTTTTTAGACATAAACTTCTCAAATTTTAGATACCATTGTCTTGGAGCATGTTTTAGGCCATATAAGCTCTTCTTCAACCTGCACACTAAGTTCTCCTTCCATTTGACCTCGTGCCATTATGGTTGCTGCATATATATTTCTTCCTCCAAATCCCCATGGAAAATGTTATCTTTACATCTAACTGCTCAAGATGCAAATCTTATGCTGCCACTAGACTTATAATAATTCTGATTGAAATCATTTTAACAACAGGAGAAAAAAATATCAAAGTCTAGACATTTCTTTTGTGCAAACCCTCTCACCACAAGTCTAGACTTATACATATGTTTTCCTCCATCTCCTTCCTTCAACTTGTAAACCCATTTATTCTATAATGTTGTTTTACTTGTAGGCAACTTGACGAAGTCCCAAGTCTGGTTATGCATCAAGGAGTCCATCTCTTCTTCCATGGCTTGCTCTCACTTTTTCCTGGTTTCTATTTTCATTTCTTCTTCATGTCTTTCTGGTTCGCCATAATCATTCGACAATACATAATATAATGAAGGAGAGTATCGTTCAGGGGGTCTACTTATCTTGGTAGATATTTTAACACCACTTTCAGGTGTTTGAGGTGTTTGTTGTTGTTGTGGTTGTTGATCATTATTATTTTCGCACATTTACTTTTCCTGTGATCTCGTCAAGCACTAAATATTATTTGTTTTACTTTTCCTATTTCTTTTCATGCATTTCATCCTTATACAAGACTTTTTAATTGAATATGACATCTCTGCTCCTGATGATTTTGTGATTTTCATAATAATATAAGCAATAACCAAAACCATTAACAACATATCCAATAAAGGTACATTTCTTTTATTTTTCCTCATGCTTTGTTCTATTTTCTTTATTAATGTGGAGAAAGGCTTCACAGCGAAAAGTCTTAGATAAACAGTAGTATCTACATTTATTAGATAAACAGTAGTATCTACACCTTATACCCAAAACTGTAAGGGCAATCTTGTATGAAATATGATTTGGATCTTGGGAGGATGCCCCCAAGATTTAAAAAATTGAAATGGATCTTGTGGCAGGGAGGCCCCCAAGGTATGAAAAATTGAAATGCCGAAAAACAAATATAAAAACAAAAACAAACAAAAACAAAAACAAACAAACAAACAAACAAACAAAAACAAAAACAAACAAAGAAACAACAACAAAAACAAAAAGAAACAAAGACAAAAACAAAAAAAAAAAAAAAAAAAGAGAGAACACATAGTAAATAAAACCACAAAGAAATTTTTTTAATTAAAATAGAGAATAATTGTAAAAGCTACATTGTGATGGACAATTTGTCCTTTTAAAAAATGTGACTCGTTACTTATAGTCCTTTTTTGAGTTACAATACCACGAGTAAATTCCATGGGTAGGTCAATACCATGGGTGAATAAATACCATGGGTAGATGTCACTTACAATACCATGGGTGGACGCCACTTACAATACCATGGTAGATTCCATGGGTGGATGAATACTATGGGTGGATAAATACCATGGATGAATGAATACCATTGGTAGATGCCATTTTGCATTTGGATCATTCCTCCCTCCTTAAGAAGCAATGGTCCCCATTGCGTGAAGCTCCCTCTTGAGAAGTTTTTTATGAATATGAAGAGTCACTAAAGAGAAGGGTTTTGTGTGGTTAACCCATAACCATGATGAATGAAGATCCGAGGATAGAGATACCCTGTAATGTTTGTGATCAATTGTGATACTAACAATGTGGCCTAGAAAATGGACCTCGATGTAGTGTGGGTTTGTGGATGACCCATAACCATGAAAAATGAAGATCTGAGGATAAATATACCCTGTAATGCTTGTGACCAACTATGATACTAACAATCTGTAGCATAGTAAATGGACTTCGATGACAAGGATTTTGTGTGGTTAACCCATAACTGTGATGTTGACTATTGATGAAGTAGTAGGTGCCTACATAGCATGGGGGAGGAGGGAATGTCTCCAAAGAACCCAAGCCAGATGTTGTTGTGCTGAAATTGAGGAATGTGAAGCATATGCCTACTAAAGCAGGGGTGGGAGGGCATGTCTCCAAAGGGAACCCACTCTGAATGTTGCTCCAGATATAAAAACTAATTTAAAATGAGAAATAACTTGGTCAATAACTCATAATATTTTTTATAACCTATTTTTGGAAATAGAATGACCACTCTGCATCTTCTCATGTGATTGAAATCCCTATCTGGACACTCTAGAAACTCAGATTCGTGTTGCAACTGTCTCGTCATCACAAATGTTCTGAAAAATAGTTGATTTTAAATCAACGATGTCTGCCTCATCCGAACTCTTATTCAACCAATTTGCTTTTTGAAATTGGGCGATTTTTCAAGAGGAACTCAGATATGCAAGCAATTTTCTGAAATTTTGCACAAAAAATGTAAAAAATGATACTAGAGTCGTAATCCACAAATTGTCGTCAGAAAAATTTCTGCAACACACCTAATTTTAAATCAGCGATATCTCCCTCATCCGGACTCCAATTCGGCCAATTTTTGTTTGAATTTGGGTATTTTTTCGTAAGGAATCCAGATACATTATCTTTTTTTGTAAATTTTGCACCAAAAGTTTCATATCTGATCTGCAAACTCATTTCCCAAAAAAAATCCCACTTTGCCTAAGAAAGTTCTATGTGGAGGTCGTAGCACATGCATGAAGTTTGTTGAATATTTTTGCAAAACTTTGAAACTGAAATATGCGTCAAACCCTTATTCCCAATGTTGTAGATTTTTTTGTCACATGTCGCACAAGTGCTTCAAGAGATATAGAAGCCTCCTAGAGAAATCATCTAGGTTGATTGTAAACTAGTGCCTAGGACATCTTAAGAGAGGAGTGCCTGAGTCCAACATACATTTGTGGAGCAGGAGGTCATGTACCACTAGAGTAACATAGAAAGTTGGTGTGGAGGAGTCATTTTCTTCAACATGATGTCCAAAGACGACCATTGGCTTTTCTTCCTGGAGGTTTAAAAAGTCATAAGGTTGGCCTGAAGCAAATGGAAACATGAACTAAGAAACCTGGGCCTTATAGGTGAGTTGTTTCAGAAGTTCAAAAAACGGGACCAGGATCTTAACATTCTCAAGTTGCTTTTGAATATTGATGGGCTTGGAAGGGGGAGGTGCTTTCTCTTCTTGGAGGGCTTCAAGATTATGGCAGTTTGGGTCTAAGGACCCCTTCTTATTTTGAATAATCGGCTCTAAAATCCCTTTTACCTTATCATTTAACTTAGGAGGATATGGGGAGGATGTACCTTCATTTTGATCTTCCCCCCTTGACCTCTTTCTAGATGGCTGCAGATTGTATTTCTTGTACAACTGAGCCTTCATGAAATCAACAAACTACTTACAATAGTCATCGATCTCATCGCCATTCAGTGCTTCATGAAGCTCCTCCTCCTCGTCTTCATATGTTATGAGTTATTTTTCTTTATTGGAGAAAGAGGAATGCAATTTTCCCTAAACATCATTTGCATCTGGTGTTTTTTCCCTGCAATAATTGTAGGGGAGGCCTTCTATATTGGGAATTGAACCCTAATTGGCAGCTGGAAATTTCTGTCATTGAAGGCTTTTATTTTCTAACTCCATTTTGGTCAATTTGTTTGATAATTTCTTTATCAACTTATCCATCTCCTCTATTCTTTGTTCTTGAAATTATCTACCTTGACTTAAGGAAGTTGCCTCCTCTTTTCCTTTTCTCTTCTCTCTGGGGTCAAATCTACCTCTTGACTTCCTGGTTGAGGTAAAATTTGCTTCTACCTCAAGAGCATCAGTTTGAATCTGGTCTAAGGAATGGTACTTCCTCTCTCTGGTTGTGATGCCAAACTCTTATTCAAAGGCCCCAGCAAAAACTACTTGGGAAGCACCCTATGGAGGTTTAATCTTAGCAGGTAGATTATTCTACAATTTATTAAACATTTTTATAAAATTTGAGATATCCTTATAAGGCTTATTCTTCATAGCATTGAACTCAACAAGAATGTATCCATGGTCTCTTTTCTCTTCCCATTTCTACAAAAATTAATTCTCCATTTATTCCCAAGTGGTAATAGAACCATTCGGCAAACATTTAAACCATTTCCTGAGTTACCCATCCAAAGATTGGATGAAAATCCTTAGTGCTACATCCTGGTGCTCAACATTCAAATTTTCTGCAAGGCAAAGAAAATTTCTATGTGTTCGTGCGTCGATACGTCAGCTTCTTCATTAAACCTAGGCAGGAGCTTGAGATAGTCCTGTGGCATAGCATTTAAAGGTTGAGGAAGGTCTAATGGAGCATATTTGTTTAAAAAGAATCATGGGACAGACATTTGGATCAGAGGGGGTGGTGCTTGATTTATTAGGGGTCTCTGAGGTATGACTAATTGTGAGACAACTGACTAATTGTTGAATGAGAAAATGTTCACACTGTGGGTAGGGATGCTCTCGAATATATCTTTTACATCCTAGACTTCAAGGAGGAGAGGAAATGAGAGAGAAAGGGTGTTGACTAAAACTTATTCTTATTTAACCTCTAGGGAGGCGGTACTATGTAGCTGACCATATTCTGAAGGATATACCAGAACTCTAGGAGGAAAATCTTAGCAATGAATTATGGCATTTTGTGAGCTGGATGAGGATGTTTCAGGAAATTAAGACACAGTAGCACCATTATTTTGGGTTTTTCCTTTAAAATCCTTCTAAATATGATTCTTTCTGGGTTAGACAGGTGGTGTTCTTTGTTTAGAGGTATCTAAGCGGGTATGGGGCGTCTTATAAGCTAGAATGATTAGATAAAAATATGGACAGTGGGTTCGCCAAGGTGTTTATAAGGAAATTGAGACAATCGAGCTGCCAAGGTGAGATATCTTCAACCCACACTTCCCTTGCTCATATAACAGAGGGAATGTAAATATTTGTCGTACCCAAGGGAAAAATTCTCTAATTCGTTCCCCGGCGATGGCACCAAAAAGATGTTGTAGCTTTTGCTGTCACTTGTCAACAAGTGCTTCAGGAGATATAGAAGCCTCTTAGAGACATCTTCTGGGTTGATTGTAGACTAGTTCCTAGGACATCTTAACAGAGGAGTGCCTTGAATATTATGACTAGGGCTTTCTACTCCACTCCGATTATCACTTAATTTGAAAAAGATACTAAAGAGAACTTGGTTCAATAGTCTTTCACTAAGGTGGACTCAAAAAAATACATGGATCTAAATACACATGGCGTAGATCTAACTAATCTCAAAGAGAAATGACTGATTCTGGTGGCCGACATACAACAACAGGAACCCTTAATATTGGCGTTGTAGTAACATGAAGAGGAGGACATAAAGAGGGGAATTCGATGTGGAGAGTTGGGTACAAAGTAGAATCTTGAGCATCAAGCTCCAGCTAAAGTATGAAAGAATGAGCAAGTGAATTAGCAGAAATTGTGGACTTCAAACTAAGATCTCATGCACTATATCTCATGGACGCACTTGTCACTAATCACCATAAGTGTTATCACTCCTCCAGATCTCCAAGGCTGAGGAAGACTTTAGTTGAGGTAACAACAGACCAATATTTTAGCTTGGTAGCTAGCCCTACCAGGCCAGAGAGGGCTCTCTCCAAAGGATAATAGCGAGGAGGGCTATATAGCTTAGGTTTTTAGGCTAGATGTAAAGTGCATAGGGTTGTTTGATTTGATTTTGGTTGGGTAGTCAAAAGGATGAGTAAATTAGGTCAGAGAATGAACCAGGTCAAGGAAAAATGAATCTGAATTGCAGACATCTGATGGGGCAAGGTCGGAAAGGTACTTTAAACTTAGTATTATAGTGATGAGTTCATTTATACTAGTGAGATGATAAAACGAGCATGAGGGTCATGAATTCTTTTTAAACTGAATAAATGAAACAATCTATGATGATTTTCCAAAAAAAAATCATACAAAGATGAATTCTGCTTATCACACCTTGAAAATAAACATATCATAGAGTGAAATGGATCATGAGAGGTACAAAACATTAATACATATGAAACAGAAGAAGAAACAAGATCAAATTACCATGCCACATTAATCCCACCAAAATAGCTGCAATTTCATCCAATATATTCCATGTCAAACTCTAAAAGATATTACAACATCCAAGAGATTCCAACCTATAAAATGACTAAGAAAATACATAATATAGGCCTCAAACCAACTCATCCTAGCCTCTGGGGTTGAATCCATGAGAGGAGGATTAGTTGCAAGAAAGGTTGAACTGATAGCTATAGTGTAAGGTGGTCAAAGTGACTCATCCCTAACTTGAGCAAATTGATTCATTACATGCCATGTAGGTCATTTAACTAATGTATTTACCCTAGATAATAGTAAAAAAACATTGCATCATTATTATCATTTACATCAGTAAAACATCAATTTCCCATAGGTGAAATTAAATTTGGAGAGAAATAGTGAAAATTGGAGAAGACTGTCAAACGTGCCCTCCCTTTGTCAAACGCACCCTCTTAGTGTCAAACGCGCCCTCCAACTGCAGGGCTGCTTTTGGTTGCCTTACCGGTGTCCAAATTTGCTCCAAGATAGCTCGTTGGAAAGCCCTTTGAGTCTAATTTCTAGATATTCCTTCAGTTTTCAGTTTATAGGTCATTTACCCTATCAAACATGAAATCTCACAAGACTGCTAAACACGTAGCGCCTGGGCCAAAAAAAAGGCTGAAAGGTGGTTTTTTGATGGTTTTTTACCCTTTTGGCTTACTAATTTTCCTCCAAATGCTTAGAAAATGCACAGGGTGCATGGCCTCATCACTCTTAATCCAAAAATGTTGTTCTTATGTCCATCATATGCCTCAAAAAAGAGCTCAGCACCCTAGGTGTTGCACATTTGACATATTGATTGTGTTGAAAATACTTTTAAAAACACACAAAATATAACTTGCAAAACTTGGTCAAAATTTGTCAAAATTAGTGAAATGGTTGATCATATTTTTGAGGCATGGAGTGATGCTTCATCAAGGATGTCTAGCCTTATTTCCTCCTCTTTCTTGGTCAAGACTTCAATTTTTGCATGAGCTCTTTTGAGCTTCACTCTTGCAATTTTGTTTCTCATGGCATAGTACTTAGCCATCCTTCTCAGAATATCAACATCCACTTTGGCCTTGTCTAAGAGGCCCTACATATGGGTTTTCACCCTCTCAAGCCAATGTTCCTGGTTCTCATTCAACATTTTGGCAAATTGCTCATTTATGGTGAACTCATTAGTTAATTGTGCCTCCTTTTGCCTTTCTAGCTCCAAAGCTCTCTTTAGGCCTCTAGTCCTTGGCCTTATTCTTGGCACCTATTCATCAAGATTTTCACCATATTTCTCGTATGCCTCATCAAGTAAGGGCTTATCCTTTTCAGCCTCTCTCTTTTCTTTGATGAGTTGAATCCCCATGAGCTCATTTTTTACCTCAAATTGCTTGTTCTCCTGCTCATAGTATGAGATAATGTATTTGGCCCTTTGTAAGTTGACATGGAGCTCTCCTATGAGTGTATTATTATCCTTGATGATAATGGTTGTGATCTCACTGTCATCATGTTCATTTGGATCAACTAACTAAAAATCATGCTTTGTCTCATGGAGGTCTTCCTCCTGCTGCTGGATCTATGTCCCTATAACCTTTTCCTTACCCTTCTGTACCTACTTTTCCAATGAATAAGGCAAGGCCCCTTGCACAATATGTGGGGAAAACACTTGCCTGTGCCCTCTCCGATAAGTATGTGTCAAGGTACCTAAACTAGCCCCTTTAGGCTTACTACTCTCTGTTGGGTTGTGTTATATTCTTTCCATGGCTAACCTACGTAGTGAACCGGGGGTTAGAGGGGGGGCGGAGCCCCCCCTTTGTTGCGCTGATTGCGCAGCGGGGG